>JAZHYW010005118.1:0-15271 GCA_037355805.1 Ixodes ricinus | reverse complement strand
TTGTTTGTTTTTAGAGCGCAGCTCTTAGGCGCCCGTTTCCAGCTTGAGCGGCGTCGCCGTCGCCGTCGCCGTCGCCGTCGGCGTCGCCGTCGCCGTTGGCGTCGGCGTAACCGCCCGAGGTCACGTGACCCCCGAGGTCACGTGACCTCCACGCCAGGTCACGTGACCCCGAGGTCACGTGGTCCCCAGGTCACGTGGTCACCAGGTCACGTGATGATGATGACGATGCCGATGACGTCATCAGTGACGTGGCCCCCCAGGTCACGTGACCCCTGGTCACGTGACCCCCGAGGTCACGTGATGATGATGATGATGATGCCGATGACGTCACCAGTGACGTCACTGAAGATGTCATCGGCATCCGCATCGTCATCGTCATCATCCCTGATGACGTCAGCAGTGACGTCACTGATGACGTCCTCGGCATCCGCATCGTCATCATCATTGATGACGTCATCAGTGACGTCACGTCACCCCCCCTTCCGTACCCTTCCCTCCTCCTCTTCAAGAGCTGCGCTCTAATTCGGCGTTACAGGGAGTTGTAAACGGCTTTCACTTTTTATTTGTCAAACAGCCTCTCTGCTACGATATTCGACAAAGTTCAGTAAGCTGTGCTGTCTGACCTAATAAACATATGTTTATGATCTTTCCATCCCCGTAAAGCTCCAGTTAAGCTCTTTCTTTTGAAAATAATTTCAATATTGTGCAAAATATATATAATGCGCTACATGTGCCTGAAAAACTAATTTTCGAAAAACTAGCCAGTTTGGAGTCGATTTTCTAGAACACCCCACCTTTTATTTCTTTTATTTTTTATTCACAGTTAGGTGATATAGTAGTCTATCAGGAACTACCAGCAGAAATTGTAATATGTTGTTTGTATGGCCGCTATTAAGACTCGAATCTTGTGCTATACTTTGTCTCATCCTACGATGGACTAAAGGCCAAAGCCACGGGCCACCAGGTCCAATCACGTTCCACGCTAAATTATGACACACTTAGCATTGGTTAGGTTTGGACGAATAATGCTCCGAATCCAAAAACGCTGCGTCACTTTTATGGCTTCGACACTGCAAAGAGCCAGTAAGCCATGAATTTCTTTGCAATGTAAAATTGTAGAGTCACTCATTGCTCGATCGAACCACTGTCGGTCCATTCCCATCAGTGACCCGAGACGCGGGCACCGATACGTGCTTCGAAGCGAAATAACACGCAATGTCTAAGTGGCTCGTGATTAGATCTGACGGTTCGTAGCTTCTGCCTTTAGTCCATCGTAGGGTGAGACGAAGTATATGAGCGTTTTGAATGGGACTTCGCACAGGCGCTCTGCTGAGCAGAATTTCGGCCTATGTAAGGTTTTCTACTTATCGCTAGCAGTTACCTCAATATTCAGCCATACACAATAATAAAAATTGGAGTAGTGTACTTAAAGAAAGTTACTTAGAAGTCCGTATCCACACGTGTGGGCCCACCCAGCGCTTACTTCCTCTCAATACCGGGGAATGCAGATCGTTAGAGAATTCCTCTGGGGCCTTTTGCTTCCGGCTTTGAGTTTGAAATACCGAACTTGATATGTAATTGTCATATTTTATTATGTCAATCAGATATGCAGTGCATATACATATGTATGATTTTATATCTGACGCTTAGAAAGTACGGTTTATTTAGTGCACGTACAGTGCGTAAAATTACGAACATTTCTTAGCGTGTAAGGCTTCAAAAGTGTTAGTCATTTTGTTTAGGCTTAATTTCTATTTTAGCGATTTATGCCGGATTACTTAGACGCCTTCCTCTTGACTTAAGTTTGTCCGGGAGTCTAGATGTTACCCCAGGTAACAATTTATGTTGTGGAGACAGTCGGCGCAACAAAGTTTCGCAACATGGAAACAGTTTTACTGCAATCGCGCAACAATGTTGTAGCAACAGTCATAACACTGCAGAAGTGTCCGCTGCTAAAGCACTGCGGCAACTGTGTCGGTCAACCGTTGATTGTTTCATGCTCGCAACAGTTACCGAAGCATTGCTTTTACCCAGCAAAATGTGTGCTGTCCTGATGTTGCTAAACTGTTCCCGTGGCAGATTCAAAAACAGTTTGCGTTTACACTGCCAGAATGCAGTCGCCAAACATTGCTTTCCAAAAGTGTTCCAACCGTATACGACACAACAGTTTCGCGCTAGGTTGGGATAGATGTGTCGAGGAATTGTTGCGGAAACACTGGACACCATTGTTGGTTGACTGTTGCTCAAACCTATTCGGCAGACGTTGCGTGCCACAACGGGACTGCAGCTGTACATCAGTTTTTGCCAACTGTTGCCGCATGCATCTTCTCAACATTTGCACTGCATGACCAGGCAGCGCTCCTCGCGACAGTGCTTCCCCATGATCGGGGCAACAATGTCTTGCTTTTGTTGCTAGAGTCTGTCATGCCACAGCTGCGTGGCATAGTTTTGCGGGTGTTCCTCACTTGTCTCGCAACAATTAGGAAACAGTCGGGCAGCCTTTTGGTAACTATTGCGGGCACCTTACAGCGGAACAGTAGTACAGCCAACGTTACTAGAACTCAGTATACTGTCATGAGAACATTCCCCAAAGAAGTTGCACCGATCCGTGCAATGGAACGCAACTATCGGCGATCCCAACGCCGCCATTTCTCCCGCCGCGGCCACTGAGGAAACTGCACAGCTGTTTGAACTGGCTCAGAGTATCGCATTCGATAGCGTCAACTGTTACTCTTCTATTTTGGCTTTCATCGGCAATATCGTAGCCGAAATATACAAGGTAAAAGAGATATGGTTGCCAACCACCGTCTCTCATGCGTAAGTACCGTGAATAAATACAGAAGTCAGCACGCACCCAGCTCGGGACGCGCTACCTGAAATCTCCGGTGAGCCGTGGTTGTATAAAAACAATAGTAATTATGCCGCGAAACCTTGTAAACTAATTCTTTAAAAACCATCCCGTGCCTTCTATTTTGTACCAATCTCCAATAAAGGTTCCTACAAAAGAGTTTATTTCCGTTTGTTTTTATGCAAAGAACTAGCTTTCTTAAAGCATGCCCGCCAAAGATGTTACTCTTTCTGTGGATGCTAGTAGAGGGCGCCACCGCCGCGTTGTTTTGGAGCTCTCCGTCCCCGCAGGACCGCGGGGGAAGGACGTAAAGCCTAGCCCACATGGCGCGTTTTTCCGGGCGTCTAGACGCGCGTCTCGGGTTGGCGCGCGCGCTATGCCAGACGCGTGCGCCCAGTCAAACCACACGCAGCGCTACCGGGCAGCGCTTCGCGTCTGCGTTTGCGAAGCGTCTGTCCAACGTAGCCAGACACGCTTAAGAAACAAAAGCAAATTTTAAGTAGAAATCGCGCGTTAAATGATGGCTACATGCCGTAATATTTAATTTTAGTAATAGAAAGCACGCATTTTTATTACAGCAATCACAATGAAGCTCAATTTCACTGATTTTCATCCTTTTTAGTCCGTGCGCCTCATCCACCTTTCGATACGCCATGGGCATCACGATCGCCCGCGCCAAAACATTTATAGCTGGCCGCTACAGAGGTTGTGTTGTTGCGGTTGTTGCCGGTAGCATTAATTTTGTATCTTTGTCTCTAAGTGTCCTTGTATTCTTTGCATTTCGCCTGCCAGAGTGCAGGACACTTTTGTACTTCGCTAGCTCCTCTCTGTTCCGCTGAAGGGCGTCAGCCTCTCCCGCGGAGCAGGGAGGAGTCCTGGACTTGTGCAAAAGGTATGGTAAACTGATATCCGCGGGGGAAAGGACGTAACTACCCATGTTTGCCCTGCTACGAGCGATGGCGGGTCCTAAAAGCCGTCTTTATTTAAGGCCGCGGGCGTGCAAATTTTGTAAACTCCGCGCGCGTGGGTGTGCGTGCGCGCGTGAAGCTCTTCCTTGGAATGGCACAGGGCTGTTACCCGTTTTTGCATGTGTATCTTCGTATTTTGAGTGTATGTATTTATTTTCCATTCCCGTATCCCTTTCCCTACTTGGCGGCGGGCTAGCAGGCGCACCTGCGTAAGGGTCTCAACCTTTCTGCCTAGCCTTGCACGCTGCCGAGTGGGTATCGCAATCTGTGCAAATAAATGTTTTTATTATTATGATCGCCTTTGTTGCAAGGTCGGTGGCGAAAACTACAGTCCTACAGTGGCGAAAACAGTGGAGAAAATTCAAACGCTCCTTGCAGCTAGTGAACACGCCCGTTCATTGGTTGTCGCCTTCTGGACGCAGCGCGAGACGTGACGCCTGGACGCAAAATATCTGGCTCCTCCAGATACGCCGGAATGCGCCAAAAAACGCTGCGTTTCGTCCCGACGCCGGAAGTGACGTCAAAGCGCAGGCGCGGACGCGACGCAGACGCGGAGAAAAGCGCGCCAGGTGGGCTAGCCTTAACTACCCATGTTCGCCCTGCTGCGAGTAAACTCCGCGCGTGCGCGCGCGTATGTGTGTGTGAGTGTGTGTACGCGCGCGCCCGCGCGCGCTTTGCTCTGCTTTGTTTTGGAATGGCACAGGTTTGTTACCCGTTTTTACTCGTGTATCTTTCTGTTTTGAGTGTTTGAATTTATTTTCCTCTCCCGTATCCCTTTCCCTACTTGGCGGCGGGCTAGCTGCGTCTCATCAAGGCTCTCATCAACCTTTCTGCCTACCCTTGCACCCTGCCAAGTGGGTATCGCAATCTGTGCAAATAAAAATTATTATTATTATTATTATTATTATTATTATTATTATTATTATCGCCATTGTCGTCAGGTCTGTGGCTAAAACTACAGTCCTACAGTGGCGAAAACTCAAACGCTCCTTGCAACTAGTGAACACGGCCGTTCATTGGTTGTTGCCTTCTGGACGCAGCGGGAGACGCGACGCCTAGACGCAAAATATGTGGCTCCTCCAGATACGCCGGAATGCGCCTAAAAACGCTGCGTTTCGACCCGGCGCCGGAAGTGACGTCAAAACGCAGGCGCAGACGCGACGCAGACGCGGAGAAAAACGCGCCATGTGGGCTAGCCTTTAGGCGAAGCTCTGTGCGACGACCGCCGTTTTGGTGGCATTTATTTTAAAAAGAATTGTTCCGAAACCACATGTTTTAGGAGTATCATGAAACTGCCTATTATTCACGTGCTTTACTGCTGCTTGTAGTTCTCTAATTCGGTAAGTGGGGCGATAGCACCTTCCGCGCCGTTATGAGCACTATCACGCTACCATGGCGCTGAGACAAAAAATAACCACCGAATGACTCAGCTGAAAGTGACATCCTCAAAGATTAGCAGAGCATCCCACTCACGTAATACACCCCCCCCCCCTTTGCATTTATATTCATATTGTAATACGCTTAAAGGAGTCATGAAATTAGTTTTCATTCCTCCTTAGCTTTAATCCTCAACTCAAAAGCGGATTGAGAAATCACGTGGTCGTGACATGCTTTTGCATTGGTGCGATGACTCGAAGCTTTCACCGTGCTTTTTGAACACAACATATAACTTGTCATTCGCAAGTGATAATAAGTTCCGTCAGGGCCACGGTGTAAGATAATACTCTTCAGGTGAGGACAGCGCGCTCCTCGCGCAGTGCAGATAAAGTTCGGCGCCGGCAGAGGACTCGTCGGCCCGTGGGCACGGCAAAGACGGCTCGTGCCGCCTCATGCTCCACACGCGCAGAGCTCCAGCGAGGTTGTCGCTCGTGCAGAAAGACCACTTTTTTCGTTCTCACACAGTTTCGCCGTTTGGCCGCCGACGACGCTGTCAGTGCCCGCAGAGCCGTATATTAGGAGAGTTTGGACAATAGGCGGAGCAAAGGCCGGCGCCAGCGCCGAATATTCCCCCCACGCCTAGAGCGTAAACTAAATTTGTGACACAGCGTCGGCCAATCAGGCGACCTCTACTCCATCTCACAAATGTCTGCAGTGAAGACAAAGGCACAGGCGCGTGAGCCTAGCTCAGCGAAACGCTTTTGTTTATACGAGACCTCGTGCATAGGAGGCACCTTCCAAAGCCACGCGCTCGTGCGCATGCCTTTGTCTGCACTGCTAGAACAGCGTCCTGAGACTGGCTGAAAGAAAGCAGTGCAAAGGGTGGGGTGCGCGAGCCTCTTGAGACGCGGAGTTCCGCTCGGCACGGCTCAAGTTATACTTCGTTTCACTTTATCTGCGAGCGAAGCCAAAGCTAGAAGCGCGAGACCAGCGCTTTTTGCATTTCTCCCCAGCTCTGGGAGGTATGTCTATACAAGCTTTAAAGAAAAACATAAATGTCTATCTATTGTCCCTTCAAAAATAACATGTTTTTTTTTTCAGTATAATTATTTTTGTGCGCGTATGTTGTTTTTTGTGCAGCATCTCTGCGGGCTTAAAGAAATATCTTTGTAGAGATGGCTGGCTGGCTGCATTATGTTGTTTTTTGTGGCCCCTTTGTTTGCCGTGTTTGTGCAGACATAAAAATTGATGTGCCTCGTTGTTGTTTGTCCTACGTGGGGGCGAGTCTGGTTTTGGTTCATTGTTTTTCTCTTTGAATACAGTGTTTTGTACCGCTTATGGGTTTTTATGTTTGATATTTCATGACCAAGTAGTTTTCGCCCATGAGACTTTCATTTTGTCTGGCCGTGGAGAGGGGGGGGGGAAGGGGGGGGGCTGTCGCCTTGTCAGGCATGCCGATGCCTTTTGTGGCGGCCTCCCAGACAGCTGTATTCCTTGACGGTTGTCTAAATAAAATTTGATTTGATGATTTGATTTGAATGGCTCGTAGCGTCCGCTGCTCTCCCGGAGTACGTTCGGGTTTCGACCGCCTCGATCGGTCCCCGAAGGCCGGCTTGCTATGGCGCGCGAGATCAGCAGCTTGTTTTGCGCGCGCGAGAAAACTCGATGGCGTCCATCTCCTTCACCGCGCACCGCCACATGTGTGCGTGTAGGCGTTGTAAAGGGGGATATCCGCTTCCCCGAACTGCCCGAACCACGAAGCGCCTCCTCGCCCGATCGGGCCGAATGTCACGTGACAACATGACCTTCGCGCCATCCGTGCTGCCATTGGCTGCGGCCCTCCGAAAATCGGACAGCCGTGCGGCGATATCTAGCAAGTTGGACGCACGCCGTCGCCGGACGGAGGCCCCGTCCGACGCTCCCGTGCGACGAAAACCCTTGCCCTCGGACGTCGTTCCGGCGGTTCGCACGCCGAATCGGACAGTTCAAGCGCGAGACACATGCGCGTCCAAACTGTCCGATTCGGCGTGCGAACCGCCGGAACGACGTCCGAGGGCGAGGGTTTTCGTCGCAGCGGAGCGTCGGACGGGGCCTCCGTCCGGCGCCGGCGTGCGTCCAACTTGCTAGATATCGCCGCACGGCTGTGCGATTTTCGGAGGGCCGCAGCCAATCAGCACGGATGGCGCGAAGGTCATGTTGTCACGTGGCTTTCGGACCGATCGGGCGAGGAGGCGCTTCGTGGTTCGGGCAGTTCGGGAAGCGGATATCCCCCCGTCGCCTACACGCACACATGTGGCGGTGCGCGGTGAAGGAGATGGACGCCATCGAGTTTTCTCGCGCGCGCAAAACAAGCTGCTGATCTCGCGCGCCATAGCAAGCCGGCCTTCGGGGACCGATCGAGGCCGTCGAAACCCGAATGTACTCCGTTTCACCTTACGATGGAGAGCAGCGTACGCTACGAGCCATTCCTATGCCGTGTGAGTGTCACGTCAACTTCGGGAGAGACGCAGCAATGCGCGGTGTGCGTAGTCACGTGATTTGTACGCAGTGCTCGCTTCGCTGGGATGGCTCCTAAGGTCCGCTGCGGTCCATCGCGATTAAGTGATGTTGAGCAGAAAAGTAACCTCACGGAAAATCTCTACACACGCACACTTTAATAGAATGTAATAAAAATATTATGTTTGTTTTAAAGTCAGAAAACCAAGAAGGGCGAGGGTAGTATTTTAGTTTTCTAGGCTAGGTGGCGCGAGCTACCGACCCTTATAAATATAGCCATTAGCATTCATCCATCCATTCGGTAGAGGGATACCCAAAACTGGGCGGAGCTGAACGGAGCGACGCAACGACGCGTCGGAAGCCATGTGTCGCGAACCGTCCTGTGCGGCGATTCGGAGCAGCCATCTTCCCGACAGTTCGCACGCCGGACCGGACAGTTTTGACGCGCATGTGTTTCGCGCTTCAGACGCGCATTGGACCGCAGAATCGTCCGATCCGACGTCCGATCCGACAGTCCGAACGCCGCTCCGAATTGCCGCACGCGACAGTTTGAGACACACGCTTCCGACCTTGCATGCGACACGACGATCCGTTCGGCTCCGCCCAGGAGATCCAAGCACTCCAGCGGAGGTCCGCGTTCATAGATCTCTGGTCCCAGATTGACGGTCTAGCTCGCACGAGCGAAGTTAGGAGCTCGTTCTCGCTAGCGCGTGCATTCTTTGCCGGGGCCATCTTTTTCGAATGAGTCAACGGGATCCACGCGTCCGGCTTCCTGTCGCCCGTCCCGCCAGACAGGGTACGTCATCATGACGTTCGCGCTAGCTGTGCTGTCATTGGCTGGACGCATCCGACAATCCGTCCGCCGTGCGAAACTATCTGGCGCGTTGGACGCACGTCGGATCGCCGATCCGACGCCTGAAGCGACCAAATTTTTCGGATCAGGCAGTCGTACTGCCGGATCGGACGTCGGATCGGATGGATTTTTCGCGCATGTGTCTCGCGCTTTACACCGTGGTCAGGGCACTCATTGACCACGAACGCGAATCCAAATATTTGTTGACGAGCGCGTACATCCGAGTGACGCAGTTCTCGTGTGCAACGCGTGAGCTCGGGTCGGCTGACGTGCTTTGGGTACCGTTGACATGCTTTAGGTAACACTGACATTCTCTGAGTACAGCGGATGTATCACAGTGAAAAGGCGGAGAGCTTTCAAGGGAAATGAGGTACAAAATAGTCCCCTATATCTCCAAATGTTCGTAACCGAAAAGCTGGCTTTTGACTTTCTAACCTCTTTATTTTGGCCCACTAAACGATATGTGAATAGTAAACCCCCAATGTAAAATCATTTGTCCCAGCCCAAAATTCACTTCATGTCGAATAAAAGGATAAAAGGCGCGAACAGAACAGGACGAAAAAAGAACCACGTACGACGCGGGCAAGCGTCAACTTCCAACTGATTTAATAAAACACGAAACATTGTGAAACTGTCGATCCCCATCGCCTAAACACATGCAACAGATAAAGGTTCCTATCGCTCATCACACGCAGCCCTCAAGAAACACAATTTCTTTGTTTAGCAGATAAAGGGACGGCTGCTTACGGATTTGTCAGGCGCTTTGTGTATACCGAAAGCTTCGATGTATCTCCTTTCCATCTTCTTCTTCCCTCTCCTAATAGCCTTGTGTGCTCTAACAAAGTTTCACACCCGCATCGTTCGCAGTGCTCCGCAAGATGGTCACCCGAATCATTGCGTCCGACTAGCGTGTGTTCCCGCGCTCTCTTATTAAGGCATCGGCTGGTCTGACCGATGGAAACTTGTCCGCAACTAGAAGGAATCTCATAAACCAGCTTAGTCACGCCTTGTAATATTTTAATGGATTTGAACCAACTAGCCTAAAACCAAATTTTTATTTAATTTCGTGGCCCCTTTAAATCTGGAAATCAATAAGAGTAAAAGCACATCGAAAAAAAAAAAGCCTCGCGGAAAGCTGGAGCTTTTTCTTTTCTTTTTTTTTCCAAAGAGGGCAATGTAAATTACCTCGACCTGCAAGTTCGGAACTAAGAGTCTAATTTTAACATTCCCGTTTTTGTTTCGTGAAGCGGTCATAACATATGAACATGTCGGGACCACACCTAACCTTGTAATGCTCGTGTCCCACTAGCGTCAGGCCAACTCGTCAAAGCCAACTCGTCGACGGCCAACTCGTCGGCGGCTCATTCGTCGAATAGGCCTATTCGTCATAGAGCAACTCGTCGAAGGAAAACTCGTCGAAGAGGCTAACTGATCGCCGCTTATTAAGGCCCAAATATATACATTGTCTCTTTAGAATTTTAGAGCAAATCTTGCCCTATAATAACTCGTGTTCTGTCTTTTATGTGAAATCTTTCGTAAATGTGCAAATATTGGCGCGTCACTAGAAAACTGCCATCAGTCTGCTGTTATTTCGACACGATAACAACTGCCGCTTTCGCCACTTTAACGGTGCAGTGAGGCAGAGTCACTGACGTCGCTCGTATATCTCGGAAGCCTACCGGACCATCAGTTGACGCCGCTTGGCGGCGACAGCTTGCGGCTGGCTCATTACAAAATTGTCGACCCACCTGGCGCATTCGTTCAGCCATTCGTGGCGACAGTCTGCAGCGTGCTCATCTAGAAAATGATTAATAAAAAACGGCAACAAGGGAGGATCCTGAGATGACACATCGTTCAACTTGTCATAAAGATTCTCTCGTGTCTTTGCCTTCTTGTAATTTTCTTTCAAGCTTGCATCTTAACAAAGGCGCTGACCCTAGTCCAAACACAGATACAAATTTAGGTCAAAAGATTAAAAGAAACCACGAACGTTTACCTTGGACCGTCATTCGACCAATTCAGACAAGTCACGCTTTGACTCAATTTTCGCTTTCAGACAAGTTGCTGCTTCGACGAATTGCCTAACACGAATGTGCCCTATTCGACGAATGGGCCGTCGACAGTTGGACGTCGACGAGTTGGCTTTCGACGAATTGGCCGCGATCCGGTCCCACTATAGCGACAGACAGAAGTAAACCACAACGACAAGCCTCAAACCAGAGTCTTTCGCGATTCGGGAGTCTTTGTAGAATAAAGGATGCTATGCTGAAACACGAGCATCATGCACGCGAGGGTATCTTTGGCAGGCAATCGCTCGTGCTTACTTCACGTGCACCGAACGACTATACTTCGTTTCACATTATCTCCGAGCGAAGCCAAAGCTAGAAGCGCGAGACCAGCGCTTTTTGCGTTTCTCCCCAGCTCGCGCGCTCGAGCAAAGCCTGAACGCACGGAACTTTCGCGCTCGCGCTTCCAGCTTTGCCTTCGCTCGCGCATAAGGTGAAACGAGGTATAAACGCCTGCCAAAGGTACCACCGCGAGCATGCTGCGTGGGTTTGAGGCTTGTCACTGTCTTTTGTTTCTGTCTGTCGCTCTAGTGGGACACGGGCATAAACAACTCCGGAACGCAGCCCAGTGACGGAACCTTACATTATTTGTTACGTCCCTGTTTATGTTCTAAGTGAAACGGTGTTATCTATCTCATCCGGAAGACCGTTTTAAAAGCAGCACTAAAAAAAAAAGTTGCAGCAAAAAGGTTTTTTTTTATTTTTTATTTACATGAGAAACCAGAGAAGCACGGAAGCACACTGTTTAACTTTGAAACACTTTGGGGGCTTTTTTAATTGAACTTCAAACTGTAGCCAGCTGACATTATAATCGCTCGTTTGATTGCTATGTACACCTCAGATACAATAAATACAAGCTTGTTTTAGTGCATTGCCTATGAATGACAGACAGCTACTTTGACGAGCTCTGAGTGGGCGCTAAGCATAAATTAAATTTTCTTGCATGCTTTCCATAAGACGAGCGCAATCCATTATCGCTGTCCATAAATTGTATCCCTTTACAAGTGGAAGTTAGTTCATCGTTGCACAAAATCGCACTGAATTCCCGTTTTGCTACCAGAATATATATATATATATATATATATATATATATATATATATATATATATATATATGGGTGGTTTCATCTCAAATCGTGCAGGCAAAAAGGGTCGAATTTTTAATTTCGCTGAAAAAAATATATGTTATGGCGTCGTCTCTAAAAACACAGTAGCCACAAACCGCAAGTTCGTCGGATATTTGGTTCTCGACTTACGAATTTTAAAAGAGGCCGCGGCGGAAAGCAGTGTTTTTCACATACGTCGTGGGTCGGATGTTTCGCTCGATCTCCCGTCGTGGATTTTCAGTCCACATTATATTAACTTTTTTCAAGCACTCTGTGGACACAGATAAAACGCTCTAATACCATGAAATAATTTTAGGCGTTTTGCTTTTTTCTGTAAAAATGTCAAAAACGCCCCCTCGGTCAATTGTTGACGAACTTTGACAATTAAATACTGGCGATCTACTTGAGTTACATCAATATTTTTTATGTCCATGGAGAGCCCAAAACACGCTCTTTATAGATATTATAAAATCATTTAGCTGTATTAAATATCCTTTGCGGGACGTTTACGTTAATGTTATGCGAAAACCAAAAAGTACCAATTTTAAGATCGATTTTCTCAAAAAACCCATTTTTTATTTTTTTATTTTTTGTTAAAATGTAGATATGATAGTTGTCTACTCGAAAAGCAAGTCGAGAAAGTGTATATTTTGTTTGTATGTTCTATATTTAAGCCTCAATATCGGAAAAAGACGTCTTCGTTTTGCAAGACCTAAGTCAGACAAAAAAAGACGTGCGCTTCTATGAATTGTAAAAAAGTTTTCTTGAATTTTCGTCTGCGTTTTGTAATCACTTATAAACGCATTTTGTGGTATTGAATAGTTATTTATGTTTTGAAAAGAGCGGGAAACCACGAGAAACATATCTAATCAAATCAGCAGGCCTAGTAGACCTTCAATATCGAAGAGGCACAGACGTTGTATTTTTTCGATTTATAAAACTTTCACTGTAAACTAGCATGACTAGCTATTAGCTGTCATATTACTAAGACATAAAAAATCACCACATCATTGATCTATTATATACCATTCTTTCCGAAACCAAACGCTAGGGTTTGTTCACCGCACATCGCACAGATCACCAGGGAATGGCCTTTCACTTCCGTAATACACAAAAGTGATGACACAAAAACGATCCGAAACACACGGAGAGATTGTCACGGAGAAGGGTAGGGAATAAAAATAAATAAATAAGAATAAAATTACCCAACTCCGATCTTAACGAAAATTGCGGTAAAAAAATAAAAGATTTAGGTTCGAGCGGTGGCAAGGCGATAGGTCCACGCCTGGTGGAGAGTCAGACAAAGAAGTCAACGACACGTAAAGGAAAAAAAATTAATTAAGACAGAAAAACTCAGCCGCACGCGGCAAGAATAAAAACCAACTCCTCCGGGCATTCCCTAAACGGGACACAACCAAATGCGTGCGAACACGCTCTCTACAGCACCGTCAGGCCGCTACGCCATGAAGAAATAAACCAAACAAGTAAACAATGCTAACAAACAGTTAGTAACGAAACATAAAAAAAAAGTTCAGCAGAACCGCACCCGAGAAACAAAGTTCAGCGGAGTGAAGAAACACTCACGAAATAAAATAAAAAAGTCTTAACTGACCGACGCCGAGTCCAGTCCCACGACACTGAAGCCTGGCAGGATGATGGCGTCCAGATGATGCTCGAATCTATTCTTCACTCTGTTCCGCACATCCGTCGGGGCTGTGCGGAACAAAGTGAAGAATAGTTTCAAGCAGCGGTGCGCCAGAAGGTAACCGAGACGTAACATGCCTCGAGCTTCATATCGTGAGAGGAGCTTTCGAGGTAGTTACTGCATGCAGTTACTCAAACTTTCTCTTTCCCCTTCCCTTTTTCAAAAGAACACGTCAGCCGGCGCTAACTTTTCATCTCGGGAGAAGACCACTCTTCACAAACGGTTATAGTTGACAAGGAGGCTGACTTCGACCCAACTAGTCTCCGGGCAGAATAGACACAAGTATATTTACCAACACGCTCGTTTTTGATGCTAGTCTCCGGGCTTTGCTGTTTCCAAAAGAGATAACCCTTCGGTGCTATCGGATTTCCGCGGAGGGAGATAGAGTACATAAAATTGAAAGAATAAAACACGGAGGACAAGCACAGGACAACCACTTTGCAGAGCACGGCCATTTCTAGGATAGGGCGTTCGAAGCTTGGGCAAATACGCGGTATCGTTTCACGCGTGCACGGATGGCTGGTTTCAAAATTTTCCCACATCCCTAACGAAACCGGCCCATCTTCGTGTGCGTGCCCGCGCCGCCGGTTTTAGCTCGCACGCGGCGTTGTTTTGGCAGGCAGAACTGTTGTTGACCGTCGATATTGTAAGGCCGTGGTGTTCTCATCCTCCCAGGCAACAGTTCCTTTGCTTTCCCTTCTGCAATACTCTGACTGACTGACTCCTCCTGGGTGGCCGTCACTGTTCGCCGCGTCAACGACACATTCGTACCATTTCACTCCTCGTGACACAGGGTGCGCTGCTCGCTTTACTGTCACGGGCCGTCCTATCTAACACAACGAGCGCGAAAGGTCGTGGTCATCTGCTGGTTCCGAAAGGGCGGGACGTTAATATAGGCCAATGAAGGCCCCGAATCAATACGACGTCTGCCGATTTCTATACATTAAAAATTTACGACGCCTGCTGGTCTGTTAAGAAGTGTTGCTTTCTCTTTTGAACTGCTCCAATGTAGCTTGCCGCCTATAATAAAATTTAAATGATCAATAAATATAACAGGGTGGAACTACTGTATTTCATTTTTATGTGGGAGCTTTAAAAAAATGCAAAAATATTTCCAAGTTTGTGAAGACGCGCAATTCGCAAGTCCCTTTCAAGCCGTAAAAACACGTTTTTGTACGATATTGATGCTTAAATATAGAACATACAAACAAAATATACACTTTCTCGACTTGCTTTTCGAGTAGACAACTATCATATCTACATTTTAACAAAAAATAAAAAAATAAAAAATGGGTTTTTTGAGAAAATCGATCTTAAAATTGGTACTTTTTGGTTTTCGCATAACATTAACGTAAACGTCCCGCTAAGGATATTTAATACAGCTAAATCATTTTATAATATCTATAAAGAGCGTGTTTGGGGCTCTCCATAGACATAAAAAATATTGATGTAACCCAAGTAGATCGCCAGTATTTAATTGTCAAAGTTCGTCAACAATTGACCGAGGGGGCGTTTTTGACATTTTTACAGAAAAAAAGCAAAACGCCTAAAATTATTTCATGGTATTAGAGCGTTTTACCTGTGCCCACAGAGTGCTTGAAAAAAGTTAATATAATGTGGACTGAAAATCCACGACGGGAGATCGAGCGAAACATCCGACCCACGACGGATGTGAAAAACACTGCTTTCCGCCGCGGCCTCTTTTAAAATTCGTAAGTCGAGAACAAAAAATCCGACGGACTTGCGGTTTGTGGCTACTGCGTTTTTAGAGACGACGCCATAACATATATTTTTTTCAGCGAAATTAAAAATTCGACCCTTTTTGCCTGCACGATTTGAGATGAAACCACCCA
>JAZHYW010005115.1:0-95978 GCA_037355805.1 Ixodes ricinus | reverse complement strand
CTGACCGATCTACCGCTGTCCGCCCCAGCCCACCTTGATCTCCACGGCGATCTAGAGTCCAGCCTGGGCCAAGCACCTCCACTGCCTGTGACGCTTGCGTCCGTGGAACTGACTCTTCGACTGAACACGCCAGGACCAGTCGTGAGGCAAGCCACGCTAGCAGCCTCTGGGTTGTTGCTCAGCCTCGATTTCCCCAGCAGGAGCTTGAAGTCCTGGATCTGGCCGGAAACATGCCGCCGAGAAGATCCCACCGCTGCCACCAGTTGTTAGGTTCCGGAGTGAGGGACGAGAACGTAGGAACGTCAAGCCAGGGTAGGGTTTTAGATGATATAATTAAAAAGATGAGAAGATGAATGGTAGCTCTCGGCTCAACCGGACCGAGCGTTCCTCTGGTCGCGCGCCCCCTGGTCCCGCGCTCTCCCTTTTATATGCGGTCCGTTGATGACGTCACGGCTTGCGCCGCCTTCGCTCCGGTTGATTGGTAGAGCGGGAGGTGGTAGCGACAGCAATGTGGCTGCAGCCAGTTGTTCAGGATGGCGCGAGTCTTTCAATGGTAGTTGATGAAGAAGAAGTCTCGCGCCGTGGCATGCTTGCGGATGGTAAGTGCCCGGGTGCTGTGGTCTGCAGTGCAGGTCAGTGGTTCCACTACTTAACAACGCGTGCAAATATTGCCCCTGATAATGATATATGGGCCCGTTTCGGTCGTGCAAGCAATAAGTCATATGTACTCGCCAAGACAAGTTGATTGATCTATATTGCATGAGTCTCATATAATTGGTTAATTATTGTTAACATCGTTAAAGTGAAGTTATTCCAGGTATTTGGACCAATTAACCAATTGCGCATTTTGAAGATTGAAAGACAAATGAAATTTGGTTGTATGTTTGATGTGTGACATTATGACGAAGTGCATAAGATCGGAAAGCGAGTTAATCAAATAATGGATTTGAGATCGCAGCTCTTAGGCGCCCGTTTCCGAGTTAAGCGGTGTCCGCGTCGCCATCGAGTAACCGCCCCGCTAAATTTAGCGAGAAATTGAATTGGTACTTATGTCACTTGACGTCAATTTTCCCGCTAAATCTAGCAGTGAAACTAATTTTGTTCGTGTTTCCCCGCTAAATTGAGCGGGGAAACACGAACCGTTAGCTTACTGAAGATGCAAGACGCTACTTCGTCGTCCCGAATCCTTTTTCCTTCGAACGCCTGCGAAGCCGTTGCGCCCTACGCAGCATCTTTCAAAAACCGTTCGCGCAGCATCGTAACCATCCGCTTGCGAGCGTGTGCGATTCATCGTGTGTTGAAAGTCGGAAGATGTGCTGTCCGTGGTGTCTTTTATGTGCAACTCTTTCGTAAAAAAATTTGAAATTTAAAAACGCGAACCTAACAGTGTACACATAATTTTAAATTTATTGGTAAAAAATATATATATACACATTTATTTATTTATTTATTTGTGGACATCGTGCGCAAAAAAAATAGTCGCGCTTATTTCTTCATTTTAAATTATGATGTGGGTTATACGGCGTAAAACATAGTATCGTCAAACTCGCATCGTTTTGGGTCACTTTCGAGCCAGACAGCTCCTTTGGAAGTTCAAAAGTTGGACTTCATAGAGTTGTATGTTCACTCGGTATTGACAGCAGGGTAGACGCTATGCATGTTTTAGGCCAATCGTGTCTCCGGTTAGGGTCACGTGACTTCAGTCTAGAAGCTGGTGATGAAGCAGAACACGGCACCTGCCTGGAGCCCAAGGCCACACATAGCATTCACTGCACTATCAGCCTTGGGTACAAGTGACAAATCCGCACGTTGATGCCCCATAAGATAAGCCTTTTGTTTGTGCACTTCCGTTTTGGCCTGTCCTTATCTCCTTTTCTCTTTCTCCCTAAGCTGAATGCTTGATAGAAGGTGCGTGGTCACGTGGTTTGACGGATGACCTTGCCAATATCGGAATGCGTTCGGCCGGACCCAGTTTCGTTTTTTTGCGCCCTGCGTGGCTGCTGCGAATTTCTGCTTCTGCAAGCGATTTCTTCAAAGAAGCCCAAGAATATTTTGTGATGCGTTTATTGCTCGGTTCTACAAATGACAGCTTGTGCTACATCGTGTTGAATCTTCACGGACACCTTCCTTCTCGTTTTTGTGTTTGAGTGGTGATTACGCCGTGGCCGTGTCGACATCTATCTTGGATTACCTTTCAAGTCCCGTCTCGTCAACGTAAGTGCGCTGCAACCTACTTCGCGACAATAGATCGTTTTCCTAAAGGTACTCTTCCAGATTACCTCTAGAATTAGGCCGTGTCTATCTCCTGGCAGCCGGGAGAATAATTGTGCAGAATGTTTCGGCATTGGTGCGATTGCGCTACAAGCAGAAAGTTACGATATGCCGCCGACAAAGTTTTGACGTGTCGCCAAGAAGAACAACAACAACAAAGAATCTTAATTGCGCGTTCTAAAATTTGACGCGCGGCTTTACGAGTCGCTTGTAGAAAGATTGTTACGATTTTGCGAAATACTGGTAAACAACGCTAGGTTACCGTCATAATCTAAACCCTGAGGTAAGGATAAATCAAATAACGTACAACTCTCATTGACTCAGGGTTTATATTATGATGTTTCCTAACCGGCTTGCCTACATACCTTCGCTCCTTGCAAAGGTTACCGTCTCGCAGACGGCACAAACCGATCCCCCGACGGCGGCGTCTCGGCTAGCTTGCACACGGGGCCGCCGCCGCTCGATCGCCGTCTGGCCGGGCTCGCGGCGCGACAATCGCTCGAAGCGGGGGAACGGCGTTATGTAACGAAAGGCAAAGGGCATCTACACCACGAATGGGCAAAAGCCGATGCAAAGGCGTGCGCGAACGTAAACAACGGTAGAAAAGTGCAGTTGCTCGCCGCTATGAGATGCGTGCCGCAAACTCGGTAATCCGCGGGCGTATCCCTCTCCTGCCGCTCATACTTTCTCTAACTTGACGGACACTCTGTCTCGCGGTTCATGCCGACGAAACGATCGGACGATCGTCGGGATACCGGGTAATTGCTACAGCCGAGCGCGGCACAGTTTACCATTGCTCTCGCTATGCAGGGTCGAAGAGTCAACCACCAGCATGGTGGATACCGGTGTTCGACGTCATGATGTGACGTACGTGCAATGCCTAAATACCGGGTGTTATTTTTTTTATTCTTGCAGATTTGTTTTAAAAGAAGCCGTGAAAACTACACTTATGCGGTTTGTGCGAGTGAGTTATACGCCCAGGGGGACATTGTAGTTTTCTAATCTTTGCGATAAGTCGGCTAATTAATTAAAATTCACTAATTTACTTTTAATTAGTGGAAATAGACATATGGTTTCAATTAGAAACTTGCTGAGCGTCGTCCAAAACCCATAAATCAGTAATTTTTAGAAAGACTTTGAGCGCGTGTGAAGCGCAGTAGTGCGCTGAAGTTACCACTCGTGGACCAGGTACAAGGCTGTGGCTAGATAAGAGACGGAAAAATTGCGCGGGCGCCTGACCGAAACCGCTAGCCTTGTACCTGCTCCACGAGTGGTAACTTTCTCACGCGCTGAAAGTCTTTCTGAAAATGACTGATTTAGGGATTTTGGACGACGTTCAGCAAGTTTCTAATTGGAACCATATGTCTATTTTCACTAATTTAAAAATTAAGTAGTGAATTTCAAATCATTAGCCGACTTATTGCAAAGATTAGCCACCCACATAATGTCCCCCTGGGCGTATAACTCACTCGCACAAACCGCATAAGTGTAGCTTTCATGGCTTTTTTAAAAACAAATCTACAAGAATAAAAAAACCTGTATATCAAGGTTATCAGGGTCTTGATATCTCCATATCAAGACCCTGATATGGATATATAAAAAATTGGGCAGATCTGGCTTGATAAGGCTTATATAAACTGATTTACTTGATATGGCCAGATCTGCCCAATTTTTTATATAACCGTATCTATTTTTTTATATAAGTTCAGATATGCCATTTTTGTAAGGGTCACACCCACATTTGCTTCAGTGTTCAGGCAGATGGGCCCCATCATTCCTGTTTAAATTTTGCGCGTGCTCCCTTAATCGGTCGTTCGCACATCTGCCTGTCTGTCCTACGTAGGACTTACCACACGTGAGGGGGATTTCATAAACCACCCCCGTGACACAATCAACGTATGGCCTGACATGTTTTGTGGTGCAACCTGAGCGCCGGTCAGATGACGGCGGCGGCACCCGAAGCAGACAAACTTGTGCGGCGGCAGCGACGGCGGCGTGCAGAAAAGCGTTGAAGCGGCGGCGCTCAACGACGTCAATGCTCCGCGTGCGGCGGCGGCGTGACTTTGCGGTGGCGGCGACGCAGCGCGGCGGCGCACAGGCCTACCACGTGACCAGCGGCGGCTCCCGCGTGCGCCAGCTACAAATTCGTTTTGCGTCGTAAATATAGCTCTAAATTTGTTTTCTTCGTTGTAAATTCGTTTCATAATATTCTTTTTCCATTTAGCCTGTTAAAAAAAGTTTTTTTCCTTTGCATGTGTCTTTTAAGCCACCTTCACGCGCTGTTACTGAAACAGCGCGTGACGCACAAAACAGCCCGTGCTGTAACGAAACAGGGCGTCACGCTATCTGAGTTACAGCGTGACGCTGTTACTGAAACAGCACAACAGCGCGTGTGTGTCACGCGCTGTTGTGAAAAACAGCGCGTGACACACACGCGCTGTTTTCAGACGCGCGCGTGTGTCACGCTCGTCTAAAAGGTAACATTCTTTATCAGACAGAGATAGCTGATCTAGCCGCTGACAGTTTCCCAAAAATATTTCAATTTCTCGCGCTTGAATAATTTCTGGAGTGAGTTCATCTTTCTACTTTCTAATCACCTCATACATGTCGCAGACGAGAGTGCAACGACAGTCTTTTCGCGAAGCGCTGAAGGCATGCAGTTCCTACCACGAACGCAAGCGATTGTATACGCTTCTGCCATCAAGAATATCGAAGATAGAGTTATTGCATCCGGTGCCGGAAGCGACTGCCAACATGATTGATCGAACAAGAGAACTGAAGCATCAAGGTGGTGTGTGGGCAACCCCTGATCCCTACATGGGGAAAGGGGCGAATGCGAAGACGTAAGGGTTGCACTTGAGCACTACACACGCGACGACCTAGCATGCTCTGGTTCAAAGCCCCAACAAAAAGGACGTCGTCAAAGCCATGATCAACGACAACAAGACCAAAGTCGCAAAAAGGTCCATGACCCGCTCTATTAGGGACCTTACCAGCTGTTTAGAAGGACCATCCCCATCGAGAAATGTGTTTCTCCAAATTTTATTCCCTACGACCTAAATGGGTAAAGAAGAGTCTCGAGCATGAGGTATGCGCATGCATATATTGCGTCAATTTTCAGTTGCTTTTAAGGGCGATAACAAATGCCTCAAAGAAGACATTTACTGAAGACGACCTCAAGCGCATCTGCGTCTGCAGCGCTCCACAGAGCGATTGCTTCCTTCGCCGTTGTGAGAGCGCCGACGAAGACGAAGAGATCTGTTTCGCGTTATGAGGCGCCGGCGAACTCGTCAAAAAGGTTATGGACACTTCCGCCTTCCTGCGGAATTGGAGTCATGGAGCGAAAAGTATATAAGGCATTCTTACATCCGTGACCTTCAGCAAAGACTGATACGATATGTGACACAAGAACCGCCTTACCAACCAAGGCAGTGGTGTACCACTTCGATTTTTCGGAAAATTGGGCAGTAATTTTCCTAACCGAAGTGCAGAGTTTTCGTGGAAAACAAAACAAAAAAACTCAAGTCTCTCTCTTCACATGTGTGGGTATACGTCCACGCAAGACACGTAAAGCTTTGCCGTTATCAACGATGACATGACACATAACACAGCTTACGCTCTTCTAGCCATAGAGGCCATAGAAGAATGGGTTGATGAATATTACCCAGTCTTTTCTGAAATAATTTTTGTATCGGATGGAGCGGCGGCGCATTTCAAGAGTCGCTTCCAATTGCACGAACTGTCTCGGAAGCCGTACTCTTCGGCAAGATGAATCTGTTCAGTCACTGGACACGAAAAAAGCGCTTGTGATGGACTAGGTGGTGTTCTTAAACACCTCGCAGCGCTCACCAACTTGAGATCTTCGCTCAACTCAACGATTGTCACCACTAAGTACTTTCTAGAAGTGCTCCGTGAAAAAGTAACAAATGTCTATGTTCCACCTGTCTGCGGAACGGGTTCGAGAGTTTCATGCGGTGGAGCAAGCAGAGTGGACCACCGTAAAACCTGTGAGAGGAATCCAGGCATCTCATCCGTGGAAGTAATCATATGCCGAGATGCCGGATGTATATATGGCCACTTGCGCAACTGATAGTTTTAAGCTTATGTATGCATAGTTAGCGAATTTGCAGAGTGGGGCCGTTCTGTTTTTGTGAATTGTAAGCTAATTAATGGTATTTCAGCTCAAAGTTCCTTTTCGCGTCAGATATACTTACCCCTTTTGAAAAAAAAAAAGAATTTGAAAATATAAAACACATGCCATAACTAACGCTCAAAATGTTTGGTGCTGAGCAGCAAAGCCGCTATGACGAAGACGTCGGCTCGCTCCGAGTCAAGGTTTGTAGTAGCTTTCCCCGTTTGGAGGTCTAATATTACTCAATGTTTTGCCATCACAAGTTAGTTCAAGTCACTGCAAAGTGCCAAGGGGAGTTTAAAAGAAATAAAAGATGGAGTTTTTTAAATACCGACGCCCAATCTTGCCACATTTTGAGAAATCAGCTTCATTTCCGCGTTAATAACAAGACAATTAAGGGTGGGCATATTATTTTTATATATTCGTAAAGAATATTTGAAGACGCGCATTTTGATATGTTTTGTGAAGTATTATAAAAAATGATTTATTTGCAAAAAAACAAAAAAACAAATTGTGATTATGTCTGTAAAACGCGTTTTTTATGTCATGTTCTGATCATTTTGTTGATTGATCATAACGCCGAACTCCTCCTCCTCAAGAGCGCAGCTCTTGAGGAGGAGGAGGGAAGGGTACTGAGGGGAGGGTAAACTCCTCCTCCCTCCTCCTCAACTCCTCATCCTACCAAATACTCCTCCTCCTCCCTCCTCCCCTTCCTCCTCCTCCTCCTCCTCCTTCCTCCTCCCCTTCCTTCTCCCCCTCCTCCTCCCCATCCTCCTTTATCCTCCCTCCTCCTCCCTCCCTCTTCCTCCTCCTCCTCCTCCTCCCTCCTCCTTCCTCCCTCCCCCTCCTCCCCTTCTTCCTCCTCCTCCCTCTACTCCTCCCGCCTCCTCCCTCCCCCTCATCCTCTTCCCCCTCCTTCCGCCTCCACCTCCTCCCCTCCTCCTCCTCCCTCCTCCTCTTCCCTCCTCCTCCTCCCTCCTCCTTCCTCCTCCCCTCTCCTCCTCCCCCTCCTCCTCCCTCCTCCTTTCCGCGCGGTGCATTATGGGATATTTCCCATGATGCACCGCGCGGTTGCCCTCGACGCCGACGGCGACGCCGCTCAAGCCGGAAACGGGCGCCTAAGAGCTGCGCTCTAAAACGAAAGCCGTTTAGAGCTCCCTGTAACGCCGAATTAGAGCGCAGCTCTTGAGGAGGAGGAGAAGGCACAGGGGGGGGGGCACGTGACCCCGGGGGGGGGGGTCACGTGGCCTGGGGGTCACATGACCTCGAGGGGGAGCGGATGAAAGTTTCCGCCAGATTTAGCGGGTAAAATTTTCCGCTAGATTTAGCGGGTAAAAGTTTCCGCTAGATTTAGCGGGGAAAGTTTCTGCTAGATATAGCGGGGAAAATTTTCCGCTAGATTTAGCGGGCAAAATTTTCCGCTAGATTTAGCGGGGAAAATTCCCCGCTTGATTTAGCGGGGAAAAATTCCCCGCTAGATTTAGCGCTAAAATTTTTCCGCTAGACGTAGCGGGAAAAATTTTCCGCTAGATTTAGCGGGAAATTTTTCCGCTAAATTTAGCGGGGAAAATTTTCCTCTAAGTTTAGCGGGGAAATTTACCCATCCTGCACCGCGCGGTTACGCCGACGGCGACGCCGACGCCGCTCAAGCCGGAAACGGGCGCCTAAGAGCTGCGCTCTAAAAGTTATGGTGCCGTGAAAGCTTCGATGAGAAAAGAACTACTGAGCAAAGTATCATCGTGAAAACTTCTCAATAGACCGATGTCACCGAGCGAACTGCGCAGGCGCGCGCATTCCGGAAGTGGTACCGCCGCCATGCTGCTTGTAGTCATCCCTTTCCGGCTTTCCGGCTCCATAGGGCTGCGCGTACATCATCGTAGATTATCGTTTGGGACGCCCCGGTATCAGCCTGATTCCCCTGCATGTCTGTACTTCATGAGATTGCGTTGTTTGTTATGCTTTAGTTTGTCAGCAAGCGCAGAAAAGCAGTTTCAGTCGTCTTATCGCTTTAGAATCGCTTTGTCGTCTGCTTCGTCGTTGTCTGCTTCTTCGCCTTCGTGAACGCGTGAGCCCACCGCCGTTCACGCGGTGGTCCCACTGCGGCCGCGGGAAAAAACAACGACGCCACTACTCGAGTATTTCGGCTGCTCGGACGTCTCAATTAAGTTGGAAATAAATGAACATCTATGCAATTGCAAAGAACAAGAAAATTCGAGGGACCATCGTCTCGGTGTAGCACACCGGAACAGCATCAAATGTGTTGTTGAAAAACTGAGCCTGGTAGTGCTCAGTCTTGTGCATAACATGTAATCAACAATGAAGTTAGAGGAGCTAACTAGACTTTCTCGGTGAGCGATAGTTTTCTAAAATTAGTTTCATTCTGGTTGACAGCCTGCGCGACAGGGTACAGATGAACTGCGGGAGAAGCCTGCACACAAAGAAGAAATGATCTACAGAAAGGCCATGCCTGACGCGCCGCAACAATTGGCATCTGTCAAAAAGAAGCAACCATGCCAGATATCTGAAAGCTTGGGGTGGAGATGATTTTTCGTGTACAGTTTCTATTCAGTTTTATTATGTTTGCGCAAGCTCCAAACACTAAAGGCCCGTTCACACTTGGGACGGTCACTGAAGCGACCAGCGACTACCGACTAGTTTTTGGTCGCGGAGCGACCAAACCAGGTCGCTACCGACCAATTTGAGGTCGCTACCGACCGACCAATCATGATTGCACGAACTGACGTGGAATCACCCGTGGGATATTTAAAATCACCGGCGTACGTTGCAATTACTTTCGTCGCTTCTGCCTGCAAAGAACTCCGAAAGCGGGGCTGCTCCCGGCGCTGAACAGTATTCGGAGCTCTATTCAGGTGTGGTTTCAGTTCCTCAACTGCAACGCGAGCTGCTCATACGGGCTGCCAAATGCAAAATGGAAAAACCTGAAACGCCCGTCAGGCCTGCGCTAGAGGCGGTCGCCCTCTATCCGGAGGACATATTTACAAACGTCCATCGTCTCCTCGCGACTCTACCCGTAACAACGACGGAAGCTGAGTGCTCGTTCTCTTCACTACGACGGTTGAAAACATACTTGAGAACGTCCAGTTCGAGTGAGCGACTGCTCGGTCTAGCGCTTTTGAGCGTTTACCCCGAGATTGAAGTTGAAGCGGCAGGACGATCTGGATATTCTTTGCCGTGAACGCAGGCGGCTGCATCTTAATGTATAGGCGCTTGGGATAAATGATATGATCAAGAGAGCCTCTAAATTGCTTTCTGAGAGAACTAAGTCACAGTTTATTTTTCATTCGTGGTAGATATCTAGTCGAAAGCACGGAATTCTGATCACGTACTCAAGGTGTGAGTGGGTGCTGCGCCACCCGTTGCTTACAGTGCAATTGTTTTTACAATTCATTTAATATTCGTTACATCACTGACATTGTTTTATATTATCACCATATGTTCGTTTTGTTACGTTCACTTTGGTTTGATTGGACTGTCGCGTTTTAGTAAGGATAGTGTCGCGGAGAAAATGTGAATGTTTCTGCAATAATGAATCTACTGTCATTAACGATCGAATCTACGGTTATTAACCACCAGCGGGTGCCCCGACCTCAGCCAAACTTGACAAAGAAGTATACTCACAAAGGCGGGCGAGTCCAACTCCTCCACAGCCGTAAGGGGTCCCAGGTTTGCGAGCTGGCGTGTGGAATACTCCCCAGCCGAGGGGATCGGACATGCAGGTTGGTCTCCAGAGGCAGGGTGATGATCACGGCATTGGGTCCGGGCGCCGACGACGCCGCGGACCTTTGGCGGCCGCTTATATTGAGTTTGGCAGCATTCTAAAGCCGCTTTGGCAACCAATCAGAGAAGGTTTTCTTAGAGCCAATAAAAAGGATCGGAGCCCAAAGCAAGTGCGAACATTCCAAACACAAGCGCTTTCACAAGACAGAACACATTCCGAACGAAGCTCACAAGAGCAGTCATAAACAATAGAAGGCACATTTTTAGACAGAGAAGGACAAAACATGTCGAAAGCGGAGGTCTATAAACAGGTGTAAGATAACAACATTCGCGTTCGCCTCCATCTGGGGCCATGAGCCGTGCCGTAAAGACGAGCGAACCCCCGAAGAAGGTAAAAAACATAAAGTAAAACTAGACTAAACACTCGCTCGAGCAAAACTTCGCGACACCTTCCCTTTACGGAGAAAGAGTGACCTCACTCTTAAAATTCCCGCATACAGGTCTTAAATCTTCATCAGTGCGCAGAGATTTTGAAAACGTACAACTAATGTTTTTCTGTCTCTCAAACGAAATCCTGCTCCGGTTATAACTAGGGTTCCGTGTTTTCGGACAAATCCGAAAAAGTTCGAAAAACACCTGCCGGTAACATTTCGGTCAATTCGGATTTATCCCATAAACCACGAATTTAGATGTACCAATGCCCCCCCCCAATAAACTAAATAAAGACGGTGTTTTACAATTAAGTTTGATCAGCGCACAGGTTCAATGGTCCCGGAAAACGCGACCACAGTTACCTTTCAAATCGCGGACTATTGACAAAAAGGATCTTACCGTATCTCGTCAAGGTTTAGAAGGACATGTCATGATACATTAAGGTCACGACAAAAGCCTCTGTACTGGTTTCCAATGGGGACCTTTCTATTTGTGTTTTAAAAGGAAGGAAAGGTGGTGTTAAGAGGAAGGAGAGGCTGTGGACATAGATATGGCATAAAATAGAAAGAGGGCTGCTGAAAGTTCCCTTTTACATCCTTTGCCACTCCACCTCGCGCGGCCGTGGGGTAGCATGGAATAGGATGGGATGAATGCGTGCTTCCCAGCGACTACCTCCAGGAGTTTATTTTTAAGGCGTCGACGTTTATCGAAGCCACAGATAAGTGCAACCTTTGCAGTGGGACCAATTAGTAGTGTCAATGGCAATGGCACCAACACCAAATTCAGCTGAAGGAACATTAATTGATATAAGCGCGGTTTATGTTTCGTTATCTAGCATGCGTTTACACCAGGGTATTAATTATTTAGTTTTTAAAGGAAACACTGCGAAATAAAGCTCCGAATTTCGAAAATTTTGGAATCAAACAAGAAGAAACTTCTTTAAACTCAGAATTTACGGAAGAAAATAAATTCCGAAAAACACTCTCCGCATTTGATGAAAATTAAACTCCGAAAAGACGGAATCCTAGCTATAACTAGGGCTCCGTGTTTTCGGATAAATCCGAAAAACTCCGAAAAACACCCGCCGGTAAAATATTTGTCAATTCGGATTTATCCGATAAACTCCGAACTGTTATGTGCCCATGCCACCCCCCCCCCCTCGCAACAAAAAAAAAAAAGTACTTTTTTTTTTTTTTACAATTTGAGCAGCGCAGGATCAATGGTCCTGGGAAAATGACACCATAATTATCTTTCAAGCCTCGGACCGCTGTCAAAAGGGGGCCTTACGGCTTGTCTCGTAAAGGTTGGTTCAGGGAAAAGTACCATTCGTGTCACGACAAGAGCCACTCTTTTGGTTTCCAGTTTGGGTAATGGGATTTGGATTTAGAGAAAGGAGAGGGTATGTTTCTGGGGGTAACAGAAAGCTAGGGACCATAGAGATTGTATAAAATAGGGAAGAGGGGCAGTTGAAACTTCTCTATTACATTCTTAACCACTCCACCTCGCGCGGCCGCGGGATAGATTGATGGGATGACTACGAGCTTCCTTGCGGCTACCTCCGGCAGTTTATTGATTTTAAGTTATCGACGTTTATCGAAGCCACACTTGTGTGCGACTTTTGTCGTGGGACAAATTAGTATTGCCAATGACACCAACGCCAAATTCAACTGAAGAAATCTTAATTGATACAAGCGCGTTTTATTTTTATCTGGCATACGTTTGCATCCGGTTATTATTTATTATTTTTAATAGAAAACACTGCGAAATTAATCTCCGAATTTCGGAGAATCGGGGATTTACGAAAAATAAACTCCGATAAACACCGAACTTTTGCTAAAAAATAAACTCCGAAAAACACCCTCCGAATTTCACGAAAAATAAACTCCGAAAACACGGAGCCCTAGTTATAACATTCATGGCATCGGAAGTACACAAGAACCTTTATGTCATTTAAACAGAACCCATAAAAACTATCTGGATAAACGTTACAACAAACATTTTTACAAGGTTATATACATGGTCATTCGGAAACTTGTCAAGGCGCAGCCCATAATGTCGTCGCGTAGAAAGTTCTTCAAAATTCCAAATGATAAATGGGAGCGTTTTCACAAGCAGTGAGTCACTCCCACTGACCTTCAAAACACACATTTTCCGGTGATGATTTCTTAGTAGGTTGCATGAGACGCCGCAGTTTTCGGAAGTCTGAATAATTAGGTCACTTGTCGGGCCCTGGATAAACTTGAGCTCTTATATTGAAATCTGCTTTCTCTCGAATGAAGCAAAACGTCGGGGTGGTTCGTCGTATGTACCTGACTGGACCGAACCCCACAACAAAATAACTCGCACAGGAGGAGCAGTATTTGATAGCTCTCACTGCTGCCATTGCCTAAAACCACAGCCACTTACTGACTTGAAAATCGAACTTGTTACTTTGACGGTTCACACGTCCACAAATGTTTTGAAATATCCGTTCTCTATATATCTGAGATCAAGTTCCGCATCCCATCAAATACAGATGAATGAAGCAAGAGGAAAATAATCCCTGGAGAAGAGACAAGGGGGACAAAGGACAAACATCAATCTCCAAACACAGCTAGGTGACTGGTGCGCGACTGAAAAAGTCCGCCTGGTCCGGGTATCGAACCCGGGACCTCTCCATTACAGGTGGAGCGCTCTACCAACTAAGCTAACCAGGTTTTTTTCTTTATTGCATTGGTTTGGCAACAACGCGTGCACTTCAACAATCCGTCAGTGTTAAAAAGGGCCTCTGGAACACTTTTCAGACGGCTCTATTTAAAAACGTCGCATAATTTTTATCGATTTAAACACAGCCTCCAACTCAGGTGTGGGTGTTAATGCACTGTAAACACTTTCCATTTGCGCGACAAGGTGAACAAAATACACATACACTTCCTTTGCATCAGGTTCCGCGTTTCTCACTGCCATTCGCGATTTCCAGATGCTAAACAGTCCTAGAAGAAGGAACGAGTCATACGGCACACAGTTTTCATTTTGAACATTAAGAAAACGTATTCTACTGGGTGTGATAACAAAGTCTTTCTTCAATGTTCGCTGAAGCACGTCCCAGAAGAACTGGGCATCCCAACAGAAGATAAACACATGGTCAACCGTTTCTGGCTGCTTGCACAACAAACAGTTTATCGTCCATGGCACAAATATACCCTTTTTATCTAGCCACTCCTTCACAGGAAGGGTGGAGCTGTGGAGCTTAAAGAAGAATGACTTTGCAGAAGGTGGCACAATCATTCGCTTCACTCGTGACAAGACATCCTGGCCCTGACACGCCAAATACAAGGAGCGGTACAGGGGCGCAGGAAACAAACTTTCGATAAGGTCGCGTGTCAACCTTTTTCTGCTGACTTCAGCCAAATACTCAAGCGAAAAGCGGACAGAAAGAAAGTTTACTGTGTCAACTACCTCCTTCAGGTAACCGACCACTTTAACGGGTGCTGTTTCATAGGACACTATAAAGGAAGGAAGATGATGTACCAATTTCGTCTGGATTATCGCTCGTAGGAAAGGGTGATTTTGGTCTCGTACAAAGAAAAACCTGGACACAAGTTGTCGTACAAATAAATGTGAAAGGCCTAGACCGCCGTGTCGTACACGTCGGAAAATGTTGTCTCTCCTCATTGGTTCCCAGGTAGACTTCCAGATGAATACAGCAAATATTCGATGAAACTTTTGTATGTTAGTACGAGCACAATGTAATACCTGAAGAACGTACCAGAGTTTTGCGGTGAGAAACATGTTGCATACTGTCGCTCTTGTAAAAACAGACAAGTCTCGGTGCTTCCATCGCGAAGCCCGGCTGTCTAGGTCGGTCGCGACCCCCGACCAGTACATGTTGCTGTTTCTAAAATGTTGCAAAGGCACTCCGAGATATTTGGAGGGCGTGACGCTCCACAGTACGCCCTCATACTCTGAGGGCGCCGTGGCCCACGCACCGTGCCAAACCCCGCAGCACTTGTCCCAGTTAACTGAGGCTCCACTGGCCTCGCAAAATTGTTTCACTAGCGTTACAGCTCGTGTGACACTCTTCTTGTCTTCGCAAAAAACAGCGACATCGTCTGCGTATGCCAAAATTTTCACTTCTGTTGCTCCCAAAGCAACACCATGTATTTGTTGGTCTGCTAGGACACTCAAACAAAACGGTTCTAAATATAATGCAAACAAAAGTGGCGATAGTGGGCACCCCTGTCTCACAGAGGAGCGCACAGGAACCGAACGCGTAACGTTGTTGTTAATGATTAAACTAGTCGTGCACCCCGTGTAAGCCATACGGATACCTTGCAATAACACTTGGCCAACATTCACACATGATAGAATCCGAAAAAGAACTTCGTGGTTAACCCTATCAAACGCTTTTTCTAAGTCAATCTGGAGCATCGCCATCTGTCCTCCCACCTGACAGCAATGCTCCAGTAAGCTTCGTGCGACGTGTATGTTTGTCTGAATGGAGCGGCCCTTAATACCACAGGTCTGGTGCTCCCCTACAAGTATGGTTGTTACGTTTTGTAAACGTCTAGCCAGCACTTTCGCAAAATTTTATAGTCTACGTTACATAACGTGATTGGCCGGTACCCAGAAACAGATCGGAGCTTAGCCTCTTCCTCAGACTTCGGGATTAGCACAGTATGTGCTTCTAAGAACGAAAAGGGCAAAGCATTCACCCTGAATGCTTCCTGAAAAACTTTTAGTAGAAACGTAGAAAGTGATGACTTGAAATGCTTATAAAATTCTGTGGTTATTCCGTCAGGCCCGGGCGCCTTAGCGGGCGCTAGCTCGTCTATGGCCTTTTCAACCTCGGACAGCGTGATTGGCTCTTCCAGCCAATCCTTGATTTCATCGGACAGCCGAGGTAACCGGAACACCAACTGATCTATGTCTTGGAAACGCTTAGGTCGAGCGTTATCTCCGAACAGCTTGCTATAGGTTTCAACAAAAGCCTGCTCTATCCCGTCACGGTCATTTCGGGTGATATGGTTATACTCGATCTCGGTTATTTCCTTGGCAATCGCATATCTTTTTTCCTCTGATAAAGCTCTTTTTGTTGGTTGCTCTCCCAGCAAGTATTTTTGTGACCGCGCTCGAACTATTGCCCCTCTGTAGCGATTTCGATGGATTTCATCTATCTTGCTTTTTAAATAGGCGATATCTTTTGTCCCTTGTCCTGGGCAGTCACATTCAGCTTCGACAAGAATACGCAGGTTACGCTGCAGTTTTGCTTCTTCGGCACGTTCAGCAAAGGCTATGTTAGTCGAAATTTCAATCGCACTTAGTTTAACCAGTTCTTTAAAGCTTTCCCATTCCTCGAAATAGTTAATGTTTTCCGAGAGTGACCACCTCTCTTGCAGCATTTTAACTTCTTCTTCGAAATCCTTTCTCTTAAGTACCAGCTCGTTCAATTTCCAGCGCTTCCAGTCAAACTTGGAGGTGGTTCTTGGCTTGCTTCCGAAATTAATTGTTACTAAGCAGTGGTCACTGAAATACATGGGCTTTACTCTATAGTCCGTAAGACCATCCAGCAATTCCCTTGAAACGTAAACTCGGTCTAGTCGCGCATGCGACGTTCCCTGGAAATGAGTGTACTTCATTTGCTTTGAAAAACTGTGAAGCACACCCACGTCAAACAAATTGAACTCCTCAGTCATTTCAAGGAGTGCTCGAGCACTGTGATCACATTGTGTACTGGAGCCTGCCCTATCAAGTTCTCTCGTTACGCAATTAAAGTCCCCCATCACAACAAGTGCCCTTTCACAGTTCAAGACTCGCTGCACCTCCCTAAAAAAGGCCAGCCTCTCATTTCCTTTGTTTGGCGCGTACAAGCACACCACGCGCCATTCCATCCGTCCTAATGTAAAGTCACAAAACGCAAGGCGTCCCTGCTCGTCTGTCGTCGCTGTTAGATTTGTAAGCGGCACAGACTTCTTTAGAAACAAAAAGCAACCGCCTGAAACGCCTTGGGAATGAGAAACGCATACCTCGTATGCCGCGAGGAAAGGCTGAAGTACCCGAGTTACATCCTCCTCCGTTGAAAGTTTTGTCTCCTGTATCGCCAAGAAATCTATTTTTTCCGAGTTTAACAAACGCTGCAGTTGACACTGCTTCTTTCTGGCATTAAGGCCTCGCACGTTTAACGTGCCAAAAGTGATCGGTTCAAAGGTTTCACTCGCCATTGAGTTGTCTAAACTACAACGCCGAAAGTTTCACTACACAGCATCTTATGATGTACTTGCCTTTTGGGCGCACTTAGACAGAATTTCAGCAATCATTTCCAGTCAACAGTCCTCAGGACTGTTCACTTTGAGTCCTGCCGCCTCCTCTCGTCCGTCGCGGCCCGGGCCTTGTTAGCCCGCGTTCGTTTCTTCACCTCTTGAAAAGGAGCGTCGTTTTGGGAGTCTTCATCCGTCAAAGCGTCAGCCTGGTCCAGTCCTCGTTTGGTGCTCTGGGAGGTTGCGTCCATGGCTGCCTCTGCGACGTTTATGATGGCTTGTTCTGCTTCGCCGTCAACCGGATGTCCCACGGGGCGTGCGCCTGCCGATTCGTCTTGGTTGCCCCCGGCCGCTCTTCTTCGTCGCCTTCAGGTGGGCTTTCCTGACGAGCAGCCATGTCACCGGAGTTCACCGTAGCGATCGGGTTGTTCTCAGCTTCTTGCGTCTTCACCCCAGAGGTTGTGGCTGCAACTGTAGTTTCCTTCGCCGAAGACTCCGCCTCGTCTGCTTCCATAAGAAAATCAGACGTCTCCTGGTCAGCTGGCGGTCCGGTGGCCCTCGCGTAGGTTTTTACGCAGCCCTTGCTTTCGTGCCCAAAGCTGTGGCACTCGGTGCATTTGGGTACCTTGCATTCTCGTCGAACGTGGCCGGTCCTCTTGCAGCGCAGGCACTGCGGGGCTCGGCCGGGGATGACAACCAGAGAGTTACCCCCGGAAAACGCAGTTGGTGCGGCATTGCATCAACTGCTACGCCGTCCTTCAAAGTCATGCGAACCACTCTTGTGGTAGACTGGACGCCAAGAAATCCTTCGGCGCGCCAGGTCTCGCGGATGACCTCGTTGACTTTGCCGTAAGGGGCAAGGGCCCTTTGCACCGCTTCGTCCGGAACATGGAAGGGCAGCCAGTGTACCCTCACGCGTACCTCGCTGTTGCTTGGGTCTATGACGAGGCACCGTAGTCCCTTTACCTTCAGTTCCTTCGCTGCCACCAGCCTTCTTTTTGCGTCCTCCGTGTGAAGCGTCACCATCCAAACGTGATTCATTTGGTATGACCCAAATGCCGCCACTTCCTTGAGCACCCCGCACCGTTCGAGTTCGCTTCTGAAATCCTGGATGCGATAAGGCCGGCCTCTCAAATCACAGTGAAGGAACGCCGAGTTCACCGCGGCACTATCGTTTGGGAACGAAGGCAGCACTATCTTATATTCGTCGTCAGTCGTCAAGTTCGAAGAACCACGGCCGTTATCGGCCGCTAACGCTGCTCGCTGGGAGCCCATAATCCTTACGACCGTCCTGCTCGAGAGCCGGAAGTAGAATTCTGAGCTCAGACGTCAGTAGAGCAAACGGATTTTATCAGCCGCCACCAGCCTAACACCAACAAGGGTGAAGCTTGCAATTTAAGGTTATGAATATAATGCAATTAAATGCAAAGGTGCAAGCGAGCTGGACAAGAATGAGGAAAATAATCCCTGGAGAAGGGGAACAAGGAGGACAAAGGACAAACATAAATCTCCAAACACAGCTAGGTGACTGGTGCGCGACTGAAAAATCCGCCTGGTCCGGGTATCGAACCCGGGACCTCTCCATTACAGGTGGAGCGCTCTACCAACTGAGCTAACCAGGGGTTAGACGTCAGTAGAGCAAACGGGTTTTATCAGCCGCCACCAGCCTAACACCAACAAGGGTGAAGCTTGCAATTTAAGGTTATGAATATAATGCAATTAAATGCAAAGGTGCAAGCGAGCTGGACAAGAATGAGGAAAATAATCCCTGGAGAAGGGGAACAAGGGGAACACCTGGAGAAGGGGAACAAGGGGAACACCTGGAGAAGGGGAACAAGGGAAACACCTGTAATGGAGAGGTCCCGGGTTCCGATACCCGGACCAGGCGGATTTTTTCAGTCGCGCACCAGTCACCTAGCTGTGTTTGGAGATTTATGTTTGTCCTTTGTCCCCCTTGTTCCCCTTCTCCAGGGATTTTTTTCCTCATTCTTGTCCAGCTCGCTTGCACCTTTGCATTTAATTGCTTTATATTCAATGAAGCAATATTGCCTATTTTTTATTTGAGCATTTTCTACCCCACGAACAGTTTTCTCCCGAACGTATATAACTTATAAGTTGGACATAGTCCGCGTTCCCCTTTGCTCCATGTTCCGGGCAAAACCGACTGCGCTAGCATGGAGCGAGCGGGCCCCCAGGCCTGGGGAGGGGGGGGAGGTTTAACATTTAGGAGGGGGGGGGCGGGGTTCGACCCCCCCCCCCCTGCCTACGCCACTGAATAGAACCGTGCACATCACTATCTTCGTATCCATGCTTAGACTAACCTCAATGACGGTCAACCGCAGGTACGAAGTACAGTTGTGAAGGGGCCTAATGGGACAGTATTTTGCGCCCGTCCGTTGCGTGCAGCGAGTTCAGGAAATCTAAATTGTACTTTGGACCCGGCGAATTCCCGATACTCGGGGCCAAGATAAGAGTCGCGATAATTTGGAGACGGGGGTCTAGGGCCACGCAGACTGTTTCAGTTGGGGTGCCTAGACTTCAAAGTTTTGCAACTGCTCGCTCGAGGTCCACGTTATAAATTATAACTTCTACCCTCCCCTCTCACCCCCTCCCAAAGGACCGAAGCGGCCGAGAGAGGCGTTGGTCCCCGTCCACGCGACGACGACGACTGTGGAAACAAGAACAAATCTCACCACCGGCAACGCCTCCTGAAACTCATCAGCAGGAAATTTATGAAGCCTTTTTTCCAGCAATTACGCTCTGGGAGTGACGGACAGGAATCCTGCCGCGAAACTTTTGGAGCGGAAACAAACCCCTATGCCGCAAATTGTTGAAGTTGTAGAAGCATGTGGCATCTACATTTTGACAGCAGAAATGCCCACATAAATTTCTGCCATGCATGTAAATTTTAATTTCTGGCATCTCTTTTAATGCGGAACGTGCGTCGGAGATGCTTTTTGAGAACCGCACGTGAACGGCAGTTCTTGAAACGCAATTTGCATAATGGCTGCAACACTCTGAAACTTGTGTTCATAGAGAATTTTCTAGTATCTTGATTGACGCGTGGCTGGATATACCGTAAACGACATTATTTTATTGAGTCCGATATTTTGCGAAGAATCGGGTTTGGAAATATTTCGCGGGTACAAAATTTCACTATAGAGAGACCCATACGCTTTATCTAAAATCGCGAAAATTATGTCCTTGGAAACATTATGTTGTTTACAGTATCATTAAGAGGCGACTATAGTTAAACCAGCATTATTTAGTCAGCACGGAACAAAAGGTCCTGCAAGATTTATCAAAAAAATACACGAAGAGCCACACCGAGCAGCTAGAAACAGGGCGAGGAGAGCGCGGAGCAGTATCGGAGCCGAGCGCCACCACGTGGCGTTTGGCTACAGCTGAAAGGCAGGCCGGCCGCGCAGGTATCCGTTGCAATTCAAGAAGGTAGGGCCAGGGAAAGGAAGGCCGGGGAGGAGGAAGCAGAAGGAACGCTGGAGAAAAGGTGGGGGGGGAGGGGGCGAACTCCTCCTCTCTTTAGCGTTCCGTCTGCTTCCTCCTTCCCCTCCTTCCTTTTGCTCCCCCTACCTTCTTCAGTTGCAACGGACTATAGAGGAGGCGCTGCCTTGGATCAGTCGATCAGCCTCTCCGCCCACTCTCATCCTCCCCACGTGACAATTGAAGGATGCGTATAGACGCGCTCTCTGGTATCGGCAAATCGGAAACGTTGTCTTCATTTGTGTTGTCGACCTAGGGTGAGCTCTGAACACCGTGGTTCAGGGTCACCCACTGGGAACGTGTCCCGCGGGCTCGGGTTATATTATTTTTACATTAATCGCGAAGCTTTTCGTACACGTGGGTGCATCACGGAACGGCAATGATGATCCAGACCTTCTGCACATCTAAGAAATTTTAAACGGTGAAAGCCAGGGTCACACTGCTAACTCATCATAGAAAAAAGAATCAGTCTGCAGGCATTATCTAAAACGTGTTTCGTCCTTGAATCATGGTACTCTCCAATCATGTACGTAACGCTTTACTAGTAACGGGTTACTTCTACATAGTTACTTTTTTCGGTAACAATTAACGAATTTAGTTAATTTATTAGAAAATGACCGAGTAACACGCTTATTTACTTTAAGGTCAGGTAACGAGTAACGGCATTTACTTACTTGTGAGGAGTTACGTGCACAACACAGTTTAAAAAACCTCATTTTAAATCTATCTTGAGTATAGTCTACTGTGACGAAAACAGGGCAATTGAAAACATCTGAACACTATTACAGTATAGACCTTTGCAGAAATCGTCACCGCTGCCATCTTTGTATGCTGGGCTGTGGAATGCCTCGAGCATGCGCTGTTGATCTGCTGTGTGGTATATTGACGCTGCGCACGTCCACAGCTCAGTGACCAGCATTTTTGCCCGGTCGCAACTGCGCTGAAAGGTCTATAGCAACGTTTATCGCTGAACACGTCACTCGAAATGTACAGCTGGAAATGTTCTTCACCCAGCGAACACAACGAGGTTTGTTGATGGAATCTTCTAGAATCGGGTACAGACAGAATGAAAAAACCCGGAGGTTGCCAACACGGGAAGGCACAGAACCCATTGTCAACTTCGAACTTTAGACGCATAGGGAACAAGAGAGAGAGAGAGAGAGAGAGAGAGAGAGAGAGAGAATCCCAGCTTCTCCAGCTCTTCCCGAAGCACAACACTGCCGTTCCTTCGAGCGCGTCAGTAGAACAACTCTTCAGCGTCGCCGGAGATGTATTCTCAAGGAAGCGGAGAAACATAACTGACGAAAGCTTGGAGAGGCAGCTACTGCTTAAATGCAACGACTACTGAAAACAACAACAACAAAAAAATAAACCATGAAATAAAATCAGTTGTGTCGTCGAATTAACGAGCAAGGTAACTCGTTACATTTGAGGTAAATTAACGCGTTCCTTTTGAGAATTGGTAACGAGTAACGTATTTAGTTAATTTCTGAGCGAGTAACGAGGAACGGTGTTTAGTCACTTTTTGGGGTAACGTGGTAATGTCTGATTCTGTCAGATTGTTCGTACAGAAAACTGTCGGCAGAAATGTTCTAAGTATACATATACAGGGTGTTTCATCAAAGGTGGACAAATTCGATTTTGCAAAAACTACGCTTCGCAACAAAAAATATATTTGTGTCGTTTTGGTCCTGGGCCAGGGGCCTATTTAGTAAAATTATTGAAGTCCGGGATAATTAAAATGTTAATTATTTTTGCGTAATTAACTTTTTTAATATATTGTTTAAGGGGATGGTTTCAATTAGAAAATTGCTCAGCATCATCGAAAAACACTAAATCAACAAATTGCACGCGACGCAGCAGAGGCTGGTTACGCTATTCCTTGATGGGGCGTGGTGCCGTCGGGTCCGAGATGCGCTCCGATAGCAAACCGAAACTTAAAAACCCGTCGAATTTGTGCGGTTTTTCAGAAAGCCGTAAAATGCTAAGCGTGGCTTCTATCGTTCTGCAATTTGTTGAATTAGTGTTTTTCAATTATGCTGAGCAATTTTCTAATTGAAACCATGCCCTTAAAGGTACGAAAACCAAATTCCAGCGCAAATGTTTTAGTTTTAATGTGTTGCATGTTGCAGCATAACCTTAAAAATTCCAGTCTTTCATTGAAAGGCACAAGAAAACTAATTTTAAAGCTAATTAAACGATCTTTTAATGTGCACCTGGGGGATGCACGTGGAGCCGATTTGGGAGGTAATCTAGTAACGTTGGGGAACTTGCTACGTAGTCATGACGTAGCAAGTTCCATCAGAGCTAGCGCCGCTCTTTGGAATTCAACATTTTCCCTTCATAGCTTTCCTCAACTCACAAATCGCGCATTGTACCAAGCCCTCGTTTGTGTACCCGGACACAGCCGTTCTCCTCCTAGAAGAAAGGCCATCGCTCAAAATTTGGACAAAAGTTGTTTTTCCCACCCCGTTCACCCCTAAGCTGACAGTGCTGTGGAAGTCACGTGCTCCTTGGGCCAGTCACAGGCTCGTTGTCCCACAGGTACTTCGAACAGCTCGGTTGTAACGCGGTGACGCTATTTACACCACCACAACGCTGACAACGCTACCAACGGCAAAGCTCATAACCACGCCAGCCTTGCTACGTCAGGAATGCGGGGAATCTTTTCTTTCTGCTTTTGTTTGCGCCTGATATCCCATGACGCATCGCGCTCTTCGTTCGCTTCTCTTCGAGCGCTTGCTCGAGTGCACCGTTTGAAACGAAAAATATAGCCAGGCGTTTGAAATGCAAACGGGCGATTATCATTTATGGTTATTATCCGTCGTGCTTGACCCATTTCCGAACTAAATATGAATATTTCAATTTTTGATTCCGTACCCCTTTTAAACACAATATTAAAAAAGTTAAATGCTCAAAATAATTAACAACTTAATATCCCGGACTTTAATAATTTTCCAAAATAGGTCCCGGGCCCAGGACCAAAACGACACAAGCCTTTTTTTTTGTTACGACGCGTAGTTTTCGCAATATCGAATTTGTCCACCTTTCGTGAAACACCCTGTATATGAAGCAGGCACGTAGCCAGGATTTTGTTTCGGGGGGGGGGGGGGGGCGCCGCCCATGACAAATTGCTGTATGAGGGGGAGGGGAGGTCCCAGCAAAATGGAAGCTTTCGGGGGGGGGGGGGCGGGGGCGGGTCCCATGGGCCGCCCCCTGGCTACGTGCCTGATATGAAGCAAGCAGGCTCCGAACTTGCTTGAGGCGTCTCCGCAGATAATTCTCTCACTATATCTGCGGAGAAACTCCAAGCCCTTTGTAAGATGAATGAGCAGTGTTACAGCGGCTTGAGAGCGGTTCCAGCAAGAAGGCGGCAATGGGCATTAGGCTTGTCGGAGTATGACTTTGAAGATTGTGTATGCGTCAATAGAAAGGAGCTTTAAGCGCGAGACACATGCGCGTCCAAACTGTCCGATTCGGCGTGCGAACCGCCGGAACGACGTCCGAGGGCAAGGGTTTTCGTCGCACCGGAGCGTCGGACGGGGCCTCCGTCCGGCGACGGCGTGCGTCCAACTTGCTAGATATCGCCGCACGGCTGTCCGATTTTCGGAGGGCCGCAGCCAATGGCAGCACGGATGGCGCGAAGGTCATGTTGTCACGTGACATTCGGCCCGATCGGGCGAGGAGGCGCTTCGTGGTTCGGGCAGTTCGGGGAAGCGGATATCCCCCCTTTTACAACGCCTACACGCACACATGTGGCGGTGCGCGGTGAAGGAGATGGACGCCATCGAGTTTTCTCGCGCGCGCAAAAAAAGCTGCTGATCTCGCGCGCCATAGCAAGCCGGCCTTCGGGGACCGATCGAGGCCGTCGAAACCCGAATGTACTCCGTTTCACCTTACGATGGAGAGCAGCGGACGCTACGAGCCATTCCAATGCCGTGTGAGTGTCACGTCAACTTCGGGAGAGACGCAGCAATGCGCGGTGTGCGTAGTCACGTGATTTGTACGCAGTGCTCGCTTCGCTGGGATGGCTCCTAAGGTCCGCTGCGGTCCATCGCGATTAAGTGATGTTGAGCAGAAAAGTAACCTCACGGAAAATCTCTACACACGCACACTTTAATAGAATGTAATAAAAATATTATGTTTGTTTTAAAGTCAGAAAAACCAAGAAGGGCGAGGGTAGTATTTTAGTTTTCTAGGCTAGGTGGCGCGAGCTACCGCCCGTTATAAATATAGCCATTAGCATTCATCCATCCATTCGGTAGAGGGATACCCAAAACTGGGCGGAGCTGAACGGAGCGACGCAACGACGCGTCGGAAGCCATGTGTCGCGAACCGTCCTGTGCGGCGATTCGGAGCAGCCATCTTCCCGACAGTTCGCACGCCGGACCGGACAGTTTTGACGCGCATGTGTTTCGCGCTTTAGTCGTAAACAAGCTAGTACTAGAGCCTCAAGAAGTGTCAAACGCTTCCAGTGATTCGCAAAAGAGCAGACACAGACGACACATTGGTGGTCTGTGTCTGCTCTTAATGAAGCTTTAGTTATCTAGAGAACCTAAGGTCGCGGTTTGTCTTTGGGGTATGGTGACACAAATTTCCACTCTATAATAAATTTAGCCGGGGTATATATATAGCGCTGCTATATTTCGTCTCTCCTTAGCATAGACTATTGCCAGCCGCGCATGCCAAAAGCGCAAGCTACTTGCTTTGGGTGAAGCCTCGGTGGCTACACGACCGGTCGTGTAGCGAGTGTTTCAGTCAAGACAGTCAAGGTTACCCGCTCGCGCCTGCACAACCTTCACAGTTTGTCCGTGCTAAGATGAGATGAAGTATAGACCATTCCATTTAGCGCTCTCTGGGCGGCACCATTTTGTTCGACAGCAGCGCCCTCTCCATACATCCGGGAAATTCACTGGGTTCGGCGGGGTAAAACGAGAGAGAGGGCACGCGCCCGACTCCGCTAGCAGACGACAAACCGGGAGGTTGCCATTCTCCATCTTTGAGCTGTAGCGGCGGGCTGTACGGAACATCGAGACTCTCGCTCGTGGCTGCAGTTGTGAAGTGGTTCGCGTTCTTAGAATAGTCATGGCTACTCCAAAATCAGCCTATACACCTTTCATCTGCGCTTCATCTGCGTGCTTCATCTGCGTGGTGGTGGGCTTTGTAATTGGGATCCCGTCTTAACCTCGAACCGCGCACCGCGGTCAGGCGGGCCTACTCTCCAGCCAGGACGTTCGCTGCTTATCGAACATTGTTGCCAAGCGTCTCTTGCCGAAGCATACACAACTGAGCGCAAAAATAAATTAAAATATATATATATATTTATAAAACATACAGGTGTTCTCTTCGACTGCAAAAAAGCAACAAATCGAAAAATTAGAAAAATATCTATACTTCGTTTTACTTTATCTGCGAGCGAAGCCAAAGCTATTGGGCAGGAGATCAAACTATAGGGGGCGCTCTGACCCGTTTGTTGTCCCCATACTTGGTGTTTACCCAACACAAGGCCTGTTCACATGCCTAGAGGCCTTATGGGCATGTCCATGTCATCTTCAACAATAGAGTGCGGGGCACAGGTTAGTGCAAAAAATGCCAACAATCGATCCTCAGAGAATGCGAGCTTGACCCACTTCGGCTTTTGTGCTGAGCTGGGACCGTGCATGCTGCATTGTTCATGTGGGCCGGAGTGGAAACCAAAGAGCCCCTCCTCCCCTCACCGGAGAACACGAACTCCAGCCGAACGCTGACGCCGCGTTCGGTTATGACGGCCGAGCGCTGAGTCATTGTATTTGTTGTCCCCATCCGTGTAGTTCTAAAGTTAACCGCTTGGGGCGTCACGGTCGCTCCTCCTCCCCAATAAGCGCGAGTCCAGCACTTTTTGCGTTTCTCCCCAGCTCGCGCGCTCGAGCGAAGCCGGAACGTACGGAGCTTTCGTGCTCGCGCTTCCAGCTTTGCCTTCGCTCGCACATAAGGTGAAACGAAGCATAGAGTCTCAAAGCTTTCATCAGAAAGCGCCAGAAGCCGCATGGCCATTGCATCAACGATGGCTGCGCTCGCGGCAGCTCTTGCTTCCACGACGTGCTGGAACAGAGGCTGCGATCGTTAAAAAGTCAGAGCTCTGCAACCCCTAAACATGACCCGTCCTACAATATTTGATGCTACGAATCTGAGTGGATACCTCCCCCTGCGTTCCGAAACAGTAAGTGTGTCGCTAATCCAGGCCGTCGGCGACACAGCAGACGCCGCCATCTTGTCATTGCGCACCCCAGCATGGCGGAAACGTTAGGCGGCGCCAGCATCGCCCAAAATGGCGGCGCACGGGAGCCCTTCTTGCAAACGTGTATAGCTTTCTGTTGTTCTATTTCGGTAAATAATCAACTAACACATCTTTTTTCCGTTACGTAAATATCAGTTGAATTAGCCGGCAGTACTAGCCTCAACTGCTGCGTGTATTGCGGCAGGAGAGTACGTTTCTATTTATTATTTCCGACTTCGACTCATGGTCGCTAAAGGCCTACACCAGTACGAACTTTGTATAGTGAGAAAAGTACAGCAACCGGATATTCTTTTCGCCGGACGGACCGGCCAATCTGACACAGTTTTCCCTATTTTTTTTATTGGCAATTAGGTAACAGCGCGATACGGCCCTTTAGTCTTTTTATCTAGCATAGCATAACACGATAACTGGCATACCAAAATCTGCGCATCTGCGCTTGAAATTTCCAAAATTACGCGATTTTAAACAGAGTTTGCAAACCGGCCGGATGCTAACTACAGCCCACTCGGCGGAGTTGACGACATGCGGGGGAGAGGGTGAGGCATTTTTTTCTCTCTGTTACCCTCTCTGCTATGACCCTAATGGAACGGTCTATAGACCGTTTTATCGTGGGTAGCGCCATTTTGAGAGCGAGAGAGAAAGGGGAAAGGGCTACCGGCGCTTTCCTCCTTTCTGGTTGTGTAGAAAGAGTGAAAGTCCCGGATGAGAGGCTCGGCCGGTGTTGGGTGTCTGCTGTGCCCCAACTTCGTTCGCGCTTTCTTTTCTGTTTTAAACTCGCAAACTTAATTAGAGCCGTGGTATTGGATGGCGACAGTCCCCCGGTCATGGGGACACCATTGCCCGGTCATAGGGTGCACGATTAAAGACAGAAAGCGTCGAATACTGGCCGAGCTTGCATGGAATTCGTCAAGGCGATTGCGGCTGCAATGTGTTTAAGCTCCATCGCTTTCCGCGTTACATGGAACTGATGAACCATTTATCAATTTTTGCTCGCAATGGGCCTATTTCAACGTAGCCGTGTTTAGTAATCAACAAGCGATACACGACACGGGAACCTCAATCAACTTTTGTAAACACCCGGAGCTACCACCGATCGTTTGGCTGCGCTGCTTTTATTTTGCGTGTCCGTGTTATTATATATCCTTGTGGATGAATGACGAAGACGTTCTAGATGTACTTATATCGGACCGCATTAAGCCTTAAAGCAGCGACGAAATATTTTACTATTTTATGCACTATTTTGAGTACTCACCTCCAATTTTTATCGCTAGCGTGTTCGCTGCCGCTGTTCCCCCCGTCGCCGCACTGGCGGATGCCATGACTCGAACAAAGAAACGTGTACACTGGGCTCGAAAACGGATTGAACACTTAACACTTACACACAGACAGAACAGGACATAAACAGAGCTGACTATCAACTATTTAATACTTCGTCCTCCACCTCCTCTTCTTCTTAGTCACTTCGAGTATTCCACAATTGCGAGATAAGATGCACTTTTATAATTTTTTTAAAAAGAACAAAGCATAATAAGGAGTGCATATAAAAAATTAGAAATAGACGAAAAGAGAAAAATATACTACATAAACGAAAATTGAAAAAAAAAAAATTGAAAAACTATTTGCAAATGCCCAAGCTAACCCCGTACATTTCGACTTCCAGTCACTGACATCGGTATCCCACGGATGTTTCGAGAACTTCTTCCCATGACTGTCCTCACGAGTCACTGGCCCACAGCCGCAACACACCGTAGATAATTGTTTTCCCTTGCTGTGCAGCGTGATGGACGGACGGACGGCAATCGTGGAATGCTCGAAGGCATTGAGAAGAAGAGGAGGTGGAGGAAGAAGTATTAAATAGTTGATAGTCAGCTTTGTGTATGTCCTGTCCTGTCTGTGTGCAAGTGTTTAGTGTTCAAACTGTTTCTCATAAACATGTACCAACTAGCTCAACTCAAACCAGTTATTCGAAAACGGAGATCGCAACACACGAGACGTACCCTGCAGCGAATTCGCAAGTTTCAGCGATGGTGGTACCGCGGTGTGAGAATGGTGCTCCCTAGCTCCTGGATGATAGGCTTCAGAATAAAGGTGCTTGCCTACACCTTCTTGCTGTGAAAAAATAATGTAAGGCTCTAATACTGCTCGTTTATAGCAACACTAGAATTACTTACGCGTCGCGGACCCGCCTCGTACTGCTGTTCTACGACGATCATCCAGATGACAGCCATTTCGATAGGCACCAGTGCGCCCCCTATAGGTCGTGAAAGTTGCGAATATCCAGCGCTTCAAAGCGACCCATCAACTGAAAACCTACCAGCGGCACTCCAGGGAGCGCTTTTGCCGTCACTCTGGTATCGCGCAAGAGATCGCGATTCAGGAAAACCGATAGAGTCAATGTCACCACTGCAAAATGTTAATATTAAGATAAATTCAGTTACAAAATGTTACAAGCTGAAACAGCAATTATCACGATAAAACTTGCACGTACCTTTTGAGTGTACCCCATGTTCATCGGCGGTACAGCGTTCGGTGCGCACTTCATTCACAAATGAAGAAGTATTAAATAGTTGATAGTCAACTCCGCGTATTCCCTGTCCTGTCTGTGTGTAAGTGTTGAATGTTCAATCCGTTTTCAAGCCCAGTGTGCACGTTTCTTTGTTCGAGTCATGGCATCCGCCAGTGCGTCGACGGGGGAACATCGGCAGCGAACGCGCCAGCGATAGAAATTGGAGGCGAGTATTCAAAATAGTGCATCAAATAGTAAAATAATTCGTGGCTACTTTGAGGCTTAATACGGTTCGATGTAAGTACATCTAGAATGTCTTCGTCGTTCATCAACAAGGAAATATAGGAACACGGACACGCAAAATAAAAGCAGCGCAGCCAAACGATCGGTGGTAGCTCTGGGTGTTTACAAAAGTCAATTGAGGTTCCCGTGTCGTGTATCGCTTGTTGATTACTAAACACAGCTACGTTGAAATAGGTCCATTGCGAGCAAAAATTGATAAATGGTTCATCAGTTCCAGTCATGCGGAAAGCGATGGAGCTTAAAAACATTGCAGCCGAACTCGCCTTGACGGATTCCATGCAAGCTACATAGGTCCTCGGACAGTATTCGACGCTTTCTTTCGTTATTCGTGCACCCTATTACCGGGCAATGGTGTCCCGATGACCTGGGGACTGTCGCCATCGAAGCCCGTGGCTCTAATTAAGTTTGCGAGTTTAAAACAGACAAGAAAGCGCGAACGAAGTTCCGGCACTGCAGACACCCAACACCGGCGAAGCCTTTCATCCGGGACTTTCACTCTTTACACAATCAGAAAGGAGGAAAGCGCCGGTAGCCCTTTCCCTTTTCGCAAACTTAATTAGAGCCGTCGTCTTCGATGCCGAAAGTTCCCCGGTCATCGATCGGGACACCATTGCTGGGTGATAGGGTGCACGATTAACGACAGGAAGCGTCGAATACTACCCGAGGACCTATGCAGCTTGCATGGAATCCGGCAAGGCGAGTGCGGCTGCAATGTTTTTAAGCTCCATCGCTTTCCGCATGACTGGAAATGATGAACCATTCATCATTTTTGCTTGCAGCGGGCCTATTTCAACGTAGCCATTTTTAGTAATCAAAAACCGATACACGAAACGGGAACCTCAATTAACTTTTGTAAACACCCGGAGCTGCTACAGATCGTTTAGCTGCGCTGTTTTTATCTTGCGTGTCCGTGTTCTTATATTTCCTTGTAGATGAACGACGAAGACATTCTAGATGTACTTACATCGAAAAGCAGAAAGCCTCAAAGCAGCCACGAATTATTTTACTATTTGATGCAATATTTTGAGTACTAACCTCCAATTTCTATCGCTGATAGGTTCACTGCCGCTGTTCCCCCCGTCGCCGCACTGGCGGATGCCATGACTCGAGCAAACAAACGTGCACACTGGGCTCAAAAACGCAAATCGCAACACACGAGACGTACCCTGTAGCGACTATCCAGCGCTTCAAAGCGCCCAATCAACGGAAACAACCCACCAGCGGCACTCCAAGAGCGCTTTGCCGGCTCTCTAGTATCGCGCAGGAGATCGCGATCCAAGAAAACCGATAGAACTACCTTTTCAACAATTTATAGCCTGACCCGGCGGCGGAAATAAGCCTTCAACTAAGTGTTGTAGATGATAAAATTGAGTCAGTAACCACTGCAAATTATCAATATTAAGATAAATTCAGTTACAAAATTTTACAAGCTGAAACAGCAATTATCGCGAGAAAACTGGCACGCACCTTTCGAGTGTACCCAATGTTCATCGGCGGTACAGCGTTCGGTGCGCGCTCCATTTACAAAATGTTCCGAGCACAGTCGAGAGGATGGCGTTGAGGAAACGTCTTTTCGGTTTATGGACGCAATTCACTGCCGCCAAGACCGGGGTCATGTGGAAAGCGATGGAGCTTAAAGACATTCCAGCCGCTCTCGCCTTGCCGGATTCCGTGCAAGTTACATAGGTCCTCGGACAGTATTCGACGCTTTCTGTCGTTATTTGTGCACTCTACGACCGAGCAATGGTGTCCCGATGACCGGGGGACTGTTGCCATCGAAGCCCGTGGCTCTAATTAAGTTTGCGAGTTTAAGACAGAAAAGAAAGCGCGAACGAAGTTGGGGCACAGCAGACACCCAACACCGGCCAAGCCTCCCATCCGGGACTTTCACTCCTTCTACACAACCAGAAAGGAGGAAAGCGCCGGTAACCCTTTCCTCTTTTCTCTCTCGCCCTCTTTCAGTAAAACGGTCTATAGTCTGCCTTCTTAAAAAGTGCATCACGCTCGAGTTACTGGACACAAGTAGGCCAGTACGGGATCGCCAGGATCAATATGGGCAGAGGAGGGGATCGAGCCCCGAATTCCTGGGTTTTGCGGCACGTGTTTTCGCTCCACGTGCTTCATCTGCGTGGTGGTGGGCTTGTTCTGATAAAAATGCACTCTCGATTCTTGACACTAAATTGTCCTACAACATCGCAGGAGAGCGCTAACAAAGAATACTGCGTCAGTTATCTATGGACTGCCAGATATTATGTTGATCCTAGTTATCTCGTAGAAGTTTCCGGTTAGAGTTCCAAAAATAAAACAAGAAACGTAGGTAATCTGCAACCATCATGTCTACGTACGCCAACACACTGATTACAAACATGCCGCTGTGCGGGCGCCGTGTGTGCGTATAGAAACCAGGTTCGTGTGGGAAGAAGCTTCTGCACATGCGCCGTGGTGACAGCAGCGCCACCGCAGCAGCGAGACGTCACAGAGTCCCGTTCGTAGAGATCTGACAACCGAGTTGATAATAAAACTATTAGCATAAAAAAAAAAAAACTCAGCAGTTTTGTTTTAAACTTTTCGCTCCTTTTTTGTTTGGCAAGAAATCAAGTGACGTCATCAATGGTGTAGACCTGGCACATTTCCGATACACTAATAATTCCTCATTTTGTTTGCTCAAGTTTGTATCATAAGAGTGAATTACGGCTGACCGCAGAATAGGCGGCCATTTTCCGTAGATAGCGCGTTGATTTGATCCCGCGAATGCTGCAAAACCCGCCGTCTTGTTCAGGACCGGAAGCTTTCAAAGGCTCTTCGCACACTCTGCGCCAGCACTTCTCAACTCGCGGGAGAAAAAGCGAATAGCGAAACCCAGCAGTAGCATCAATGCCAAATGCATTGGCAGGGTTTCAAAGTAAGGCCTGGAAATGCAGAGAACGGCGCATGCTACTTTCTACATTTACCTCGCTCCAATGGAGTCCGCTTTCCGTTTCCATTCGTCCAGTTTTGTTTTCTAGGCCAGTAATTTTGTCTCATGGTGCGTCTCGGTTTTAATACAATGCCCCGACGACACTGGGCTGCGCAGTTTTCATAAGATAGCCAGTGTTTTCAACAAAAGCGTTTAACTTTGTTTTATACATCTACATATAGTATGACCGGGGGCGGATGCAACTGTTTCCACAAGGCTCAGTGTATCAGGGGTTCCGGAAGAAATGCCTCCGGGAAAAAAGTCCCCGGAAAAAAACGTCCCCGGAGAAAAAGTCCCCGGAAAATATCTCCCCGAAAAAAAAAAAAAAAGGCCCCAGGTGGAAAGTAGGAAAAAATGTCCCCAAAGGTTTATTGCCCAGGATCGAATCGGTGCTCCTCCCAAGAAGAGGTGAAAGTCCACACTCATCGAAATGCAACACCGTCTTCACAGCCTCTGCGAAAGGTACGCCGCTGGGGCAATCGGAATTGAAGATTTCATGGGTGCCGTCGGCCGTACGATCCGCTTTTAACTTTTGTGTGAGAATCTAGAGTGAGTCTTTTCATTCCTGATTTTGTAACATTGCATCTCAACTGTTTGTTTTTTTCCATTGTGAAATAAACATTTATAACACTTCTAGCCAAAGCCTAATTATTGTGTTTAGGGAAATTTGAGAGGCACTTGTGCACCATTTCCAAATAGGTAAAAAGCGCGACACTGTTAGCACGAACAAGCGATCGCTAGTTTTTTCTATTTCCTCATAGAAACGAAAGGTTGTCATCAAAGTTATCGTAGGTACTGAAAGTTCTCATTTGGAGATATAATGCAGACGGTAAAATTTCGTTCCCAGTAATACATCTTGCTAAGTAAAATGTGAAAATGCGCCGATGTCGTGTTCGCGCTAACAGTGTCGCGATGTGTACTACGGGGAATAGTATATTTCCTTATTTGTTGGAGCCGTTTTTCCCTACTTGTCACAGGGTGCCTTTTTTCCCCAAGGACATATGACCGGACCGCCCAAAGGCCATGAGGATCAGGGAAACCCAGAGATAGAGAATCCTTTGGGGACATTTTTTCCTACTTTCGACCTGGGGCCTTTTTTCCGGGGACATTTTGTCCGGAGGATTCTTTTCAGGGGACACCTTTCTCCGGTGACTTTTTTCCGGGGACATTTTTCCTCACCACCCGTTCTCTCCCAGAGGCCTAGTGGCGGGCCCCGCGGCAGCGTGCGCATTATCCACAGAAGAACGATGACGTCAGGATCGCAGGCGCCGCTGGGCGTACTTGGCGACGAACGGAAACTTTCCGCTAGACAGACGAGCCTAGGTCATGTGGCTGTGACGTCATGACCCTATCGACCAATTAGAATTTTGCGTCACGGCAGCTTTTCTAGCACGCCACCGAGGCCGGCGTGCCACGAGCTCCTTAACGCTATCGCGGTAATATCTTTAATGGTAGGAAGTTTTGTAGACCGCGTTTCCCCTCCGCTAAGCCCTCCGCAACGAAGAAGCTACTACTACGCCTGCGCGGCGATGGCCTTGACTCTAGAGTTCTGGTTATCATAGCGGGTTGCGGATAGCGTTGCGGGAGAGCAAGGAAACGATCTACGAAAGCTTTCTATTAATATTTTAAATGAAAACAGAAGGGACCCAAGCACTAAGCTTTGAGGCGCTCCCGAAGTTAGTGGAAGGGGTGTAGAAATATCGCCATTAAAACGTACGTATTGACTTCACAGGTATGATGCAACACAGCTTACAACTGTTCATTCTTAAAGAAGTAGAAAGCTTTAAGAAAATTTTAAGGTGAGTAACGCGATCAGATACTTTTGACGAGGTTAAGAAAATGAGATCTGTTTCACTCCTATTATTAACTGTGTTTGACAGGTCATATACCAAGCTCCACTCATTTGCGTTGTGTGCTTGTCGATACCTTTCTCCTAAAACCGTGCTGGTGACAGCAATATATTGTTTTCTGTATATCGATTTGTGCGAAAATATTATATGTTCTAGAAGCCTGCAACACGTACCAGTCAGGGACACCGACCCGTAGTTTGCTGTATTATTTCTATCCCCAGATTTATGAATAGGAACGATTTTTCCAGCGTTCCACTGATTTGGGATCTCCCACCGCAGTCTCAGCTTAGGGATGAATGTAATATAGTCAGCGCGCAAGATGCCCGCGCAGCTCCGGCCTCCCGAGAAGTTGGCGTTTACAAGACGGCCGCTGTCTTCATTGGCCTCCTCGCTCGAGACCCTATGGCGAAGAACCAGTATGCACCAGCATGCGCCACGAAGCTTTATCGACAGCTGCCCGTACGCGGAGGAGCTGGCATCTCCTCCATTCAGGATGGGTGCTTTCGGTGAGTCGCAGTGCTGTGAAATTATTTGTTTCTCTTTCTGTTTTTCTTCTAAGAAAACGTTTTCATCATAAATGCCTGTGACCTCAACAGCAGCCGTTGAGCTGACATTTTCCTCCGACTGTAATTATCTCAAATATGACTAACTTTCCACGGATATGAGGTTTTTTCAATATCATTTCTCATTGACTGATCGTGTTTATTGGAAGATAGGTGTCGTGTTCTGATGTTTTTATTATTACAGTCCTTTAATAAAGGGAGAGCAGTAGTTTATTGTTCTTCTTTATGGAGTACATAGAAGCAAAATTTTAGCGCCTATTTCTTTGTGTAAACGTGGTCTCCTTCATGACAGCAGCTCACGAATAGCAGTCTTTCGTTCGTAAACGCAAAAAGAAAGCAATATTAAAATGAATAAAACAATTTCCCAATACCACCGGGTAGTTCGGGTTCTGAACTTTCGTTGGAATGTCTCACGTCACGGGCCCATCAGGAGCTACGCCACGGTGAGGCGTGTCCGATGGAGGCGTGCGGGAGTGAAAGCGATGCTGCGCGCACCTCTCAGGTCTAGTACACCACCATACCTCGTGCATTCCCTCTAGGCAGAATTGTAACGCGCTGAATAAAGCTGGCGCCACCTAGTGACGACGATCGTAATTACTGTACCCTTGGCCGTGCATGGGCCCGTGACGTTGCGAGCGTGACGTCATGGGCAAAATATCCTGAGATGTGTCGCGCCGACTCGATGGCTGATTTTGAAGCGCTCGGCAGAATTCGTCAGTTGGAAAGAAAAATATAGCCATCTGCTAAAAATACGAGCGTGTGATTATCATTTACGGATATCATGGATGATATTTCACCCATTTCGAAGTGTTCCGGGGATATTTCAAGTTTTGATTTTGTACTCCCCAAAGGGGTCATGAAACGATTTTTCAACTTTTTCCTTAGCTTTCCTCCCCTCAACTCACAAATCGCGCACTGTACCAGACAGTTCAAGACGGAGAGGAGGGACTCCCCTCTTGCTCGGGTTCTCGTTTGTGTACCTGGACACGGCCATTCTCCTCTTAGGAAGATTAGCCTGTCGCTCAAAACTGCAACAAAAGTTGCTTTACCCTTCCGTCACCCCCCGAAGCTGATGTGCTGTGGAAGCTACGTGTTCGTTGGGCGCACACACTTTTGCCACATGATCACGCTTCCTCGCGCAAACCTACGCGCAGAGAATGAGGCCAGGTGATGAAAGGGAGGCGGCTGATTGGTCCAGCAAAGCGCATAGCTTGCACCGGGCTGCCAGCTTAGGGGTGAAGGCGATAAGTGAGGTTCGGGGGGGGGGGGGTGTCTTGTGACGTGTGTTTGGGTCGGGTGACGCGCTTTGGGTACCGTGGATGTATCACAGTGAAAAGGCAAGAGAGCTTTCGAAGGGAATGAGATACGAAATAGTCCGCTGTGTTTTCAAATTTTCGTATAAAAAATTAGGCTTTGACTTTCTAGGTTCTTTTTTTCCTACTAAACGATATACTAATAGTAAGATCCGAATCTGAATACATTTATCTCAGCCCAAAATTTGTTTCATGGCACCTTTAATGTCTTTCTAGCAGTTTTGTGGAAAAAAATAAATAAGAGGAGAATTTAATAATTGGCTTTTACTAGTTTGTTCGTCACGGACACTATTTGTGCTCTTATGAGCGCAAGCTCGAGCCCGAGCTCGCGCCTCTTTTGCCATTCTTGTTCTTCACTTCCGATGCTCTGCTCTATAATTCATTAAACATATACAAAGTCAGTCACCTGTGCTTTGTCGCTGGCAGGGTCCGTGCTAACTGTGAACCCCGGCCCCTACTTGTCTCCCAATCAGGGTACCCGATCACCTGGCCGCTCTCATCGGCCCTTTTCGGATTTCCCCTGCTGCGAAGGAGCAGCCTTGGGCCCTATGTTGCGCTTTTGGACTCCCACGGCGGCTAAGGGAGAAGGAAGTGACGCCAACAACACAGCAAACGCAGATTGGATGTTGATTAGTGAGAGTCGCTGGTGACAAGTTTCCGCAGAAGAAAACCAGCTCACTGTTCCTTGTTTTCTTCTGCGGAAATTCGTCATCAGCGACTCTGCCATTAACATCCAATCGCGTTTGCTGCGTTGTTGACGTAACTTCCTTCTACCTAGTCGCCCTGCGAATCCAAAAAGTGCCACTTAGGGCCCCTGATTATTGAACCACAGAACCACCAGCATTGTTGCCTCTCCGTCAAACAATTACTACAGGCAGGCCGGTTCACTTGTAGGGGAAGCCGTGTCCAGAGCTGATCCGCATGCTGTTGGTAGCTATCCTCTTGGGGTGCCTACTGTTGTCATTCATATACCATCAAGTGAGCAAACAACCTCAGCAATCCACCATGGGCTGAAACTGCGCGCCCACACAGTCTGTCCTGCACCAAAAGGGTGGTCGTCCCTCTCGAGCGGGGATGAGTCCAAATGCATATAGACAAAAATCAGTCTGGAATCAGACAGCTTCACTGTCTTTTGCTTCAAGATTCTGAAGCAGGTGAACTTCAACAACAGCTCGGGAAGCGCTTGCCAGCCTGGTTCTCCAAGACTGCGAGACTAAACGTCATGAATGCCCCCTCAATTGGCTCCATCATATCGCGTGCTTGACTAGCCGGATGCAATCGGGGGTGATACAAAGCGGTGGTAAGTGCTGCACGGCCGTTGTGAAACCTGTTTGAAAACAGTACTATTAATCTTGGTCGTTGTCAAACACAAATGTCATTGGCTGTCCAAATCGACTAAAGATGTACTGGGCTTCCACTGTGGTCTCGGCCGATGCTTCTATCCGCTTTGTGTTTGAATGGACCACGATCAGTATTACGTAACTCTCCAGCAATACGGCGTAATATAAGCTGCGTTCAGCGTAGCTTGGCATCCAGCCACGCCTGAACCTGCACCAGACGCATCTAACAGGACTGGACACATGTCTTCACCTTCTTACATGGTCTTAAATGTCTTTATCAACACCGGGGTACCAGAAGATAGTGTATGCCAAGCTCTTCATGACTGACCTGCCTGGATAGGTGTCATGGAGCATAGCCTGCTGTATACTGAATATGCCTGCTCAATTGCCGGTTGCCAGCTTTCACCATATGGGTGTTTCACTTTCCTACACAAGGCAGAAATGTGAACGACGAGAATATGCCTCTCTTGTGCGGTCTTGTATTCTTGGTGTTGTTTTTGGCATTTGTCGTGGTACCTGTGGGCAAGGACGTGCCGGGGCTGTCATTTCACGAGACTTCAAGCAACACCCGTGATCATGGAAAGTGACTGAAGCCTCATTTCGAGGAAAGACTGCCTCCCGAATTCTACCTTTTATATACTCAATACTGTGCGGTAGGCACCTTTTTTGTGACGGACATTAAGGAAGGCCTGTTAGGTCCCCTTTCGTGTCATTCTGCTGGGGCTCCACTCATAGTCCAGCTTGGTTCACGCCTCTCTGTGTCAAAGCTGATGAGCCCATGAACCCTTCCAGGTCCTCTTTTGTACTGCTGACTCTCACTGCTTACCTACCCACATCTTTCTCGCACTGCTAGATATATATGGTGACGGGCGCCTGACAACAGGCACACTGTGTCATTACGAAACGTGAAACCCAGCCCAGCTAACACCTTCCATTATTTGCTTACGTTACTTCGTAGCGCCTGTTACCCCAGAGGACCCTGGCCGTTGCAATTCCTCTTCACCTTCTGAACTTTGGAGCCAAACCGATTATGCAGCGTAACCAAAGCATGCACTACCTTTCGGCATGTTAGCACCGCTTCTCGGTATCAGTGTCTTTGCAATACTCTGTTTGTTTGAAGTTTAGATGGTGATATATAACATCTTCCTTGTCACTCATGAGTGCTCGCAGTAACTTCGCTGAACATCAGAACATTCAAAGTGCATACAGCTGACACTGCAGTGGAGTGACAAAAATATGCTGTTGCCATTTCTGCTTGCGTCGGCCAGCTCACCACAACACGACATCGGGACGTGCCATGTCACAGTGTCATAGGACACCACCTACGATTGATGTGGGAACCATCGTGCAATGCCTTTCATTATCGTGCTTGTGTTTCACGTTTACTTGGCAGCTGATGCAATGAAAAGGTTTTGGTGGAGGCTATCGAGTTGGCAGGTTACGACCGCTCTGTGCATTCAGCTAATCGGTGATTTCACTTGGCTAAAGCCGGCTGTTCTCAGAGCACTGAATGTAAAGGAAAAAGAAACGAATTGAACAAAATTAAGAATTATGTTACTTTTAGACGATTACTGTCTAGGAATGTAGATATTGTGTGTAACTTTTGCACTATTACACACGCGAAACGAGCATGGGGCAACATGGCTTGAGTAGGCTTATCATTGCGTGTATCTGAAACCTAAACTGATCAAGAGCATGTCGTGTGGTGCTACTTTAGCTGATTACTTTCATATCATGTTGCCCTTCAAAGCGCTAGATTAAGAGAGGTGTCTAGATTGCCAATTTAAATAGACAGAGCACTCGTATACTAATAATACTTGCAAATACTGTATTCATCTAGTCAAGAGTGGCACTCACTTGCCTAATCCGATGTCAGATTATGGTAGGCATTAGTATACGAATCGGTCTCGGAAGGGTGGTTAGAGTAGAGAGTTGCTGGAGGTGTTGTGTTGGAGTTGTTTGTGCCTTGTTGTACCGCTGAGATGTTTGTGCCCGTGACAGTAACAATAATAATAATATTTATTGCAAATGAACAAAACATATGTTAAGTCAGACCTGCCTAAGCCACATTGGGCTTGACTGGCAGCTGCTTACAGTAAGTGAAACCATGCCGTTTGCAAAAGGAAACATGTAAAATAAAATCCACACAAAGAAATTAGAATAACAAAGCAAACTATTGGGCACTTTACGAACTAAAATTCCTCAGGGCTTTCTTAAGCTTGTATTTTGTTCTTAAATTTAGAATACTAGAAGGTAGTTTGTTCATAAATGCTGGTACATAGTAACTCCGAGCTCTTTTTCCAAATCTTGTCGAACATCGAGGTATCCGGTAACGCTCTTTGGGTCTAAGAATACGAGAAGGTATCATAAGGAACTTTAAATTGACTATCCCAAAAATGCCTATGAGCAACAGTTTCCATCAACAGCAAGTTGAAATCAGGCAAATGCAGTGCTTTAAACACGTCAATGTCCTCACCAAGGCATAAATCATAGGGAAATAGCTGCGTTCAATTTACCTGCACCGGTGCAGAAAAGTGTTGAACAATGTACTGCCGGTATGTGTATTCAGATACGACCGGAAGTACACCGCCATGCACTTCTCTGCACCGGTGCAGGAGGTGTAGGTAAATCGAACGCAGCTACTGTTTGGTGTCTTTGTTGGGTGTGTGTGTGTATGAGTAGTTCTAGTGTAGTAAATAGTTGAGTTGCATGACTTGGAGCATGGGTATATTTTTAGTGCCGTCTAGCGGTTCCTACTACACTTCCTAGTTGGCGAAAGCTGCCGCTTGATTCAGTAAGCCAAGTGTTAAGCAGTCCTGTAGCTATTGATGTACAACCAGATGGCATGGCTGGCCTGCGGTCCACTGGCCACCCTACGTCCCTGCCTCTCAGTTCGATAACAATCGTAATAATTTTCTGTGTCGATGAGCTGCGAAGTGCAGGCACACGCGCACGAATGAATAACCACGCCGGTAGAGGAGATAGAAGAGATAGAAAACTAGAACTAGGAGACATAGAAAAACAAATAGCGGGAGCGTTGGTGCGAGTTGAACGCCTCAAGTCGGTGTCGGCGAAGGTGCTCAGCGATTCATCGCCACGTACGGAAAGTATACGTTGTGTTCAATAAAGTCAACATGCCCACTCCTCGTGTAACGATTTCTTTTGAGCGTTCTCCGCCGGTGGTAAAAATAGTCAAACTAGCGAGATACCGTCGGTGGAAACCGCGGAACACACACTGCCGTTCTTACAGGATATAGGTACGGTACCGGTGTCTGGGGACGGATGTTTCGAGTGTCTGATGGCGCTTGGAAGACGTCGAATAGGCGTATGCGCTCTATTCTCTCACCCGGCCGAAAAGCCGTGCTGTTCGCTAGGCCTTACCATGGGAATTCGAGACCTCGCTAACCGGCCGCCATGTTGCTTTAGGGGGTAGTCAAATTCGACTACCTGCTTTTTGACTACCTGTGGGTTCGTCATTTTTAACCTGGGTGTCGTTATATTTGGGACAAATTTTTACCACCCCAAATGTAGTCACATATGACTACCTTTTTTCTTAGAGTGTAGAAGTTCGGAGAATCAGATCGTTGTTTAATTACTGAGAGAGTTCGGTCGAGACGCGCTGTAAGCATGCAGGGCGTGGTCATCCCATATCAGGAGCAGCGATGGCTTCCATGAGGGTTCCGGAAGAAATGTCTTCGGAAAAAACGTCCCCGGAAAAAATGCCCCGGAAAAAAATGTCCCAGGAAAAGATGTACCCCGTAAAAAAAGGCCCCAGGTGGAAAGTAGTAAAAAATGTCCACAAGGGGTCCTCTCTCGCTTGGTTTTCCCTGAATCTCATGGCCTTCAAGCGGTCCTGTCATTGTCCGGTCACAAATGGCCTGACCCACCTAGAGGTAAAAAGGGAGACTGGAAGTCACACAAAGCAACCGAAGTAATCTATTGCGGGGTATTTTGGAAACCAAATTATTGTGTTTGCCAAAACCAAATTATTGTGTTTTTTTATTGTGAAATAAACTTTTATAACACTTCTAGCCTAAACCAAATATTCTATTTGGGGAAATTCGAGAGGTACTTGTGTACCATTGCCAAATAGATAAAAAGCGCGACACTATTAGCACGAACAAGCGAGCGCTAGGATTTTTCCTATTTTTCTCATAGGAACGAAAGGTTGTCATCAAAGTTATCATAGGTACTGAAAGCGCTCATTTGGTGATATACTGGAGTCGGTAAAGTTTTGTTCCAGCTAATACTTTTCTAAGTAAAATATAAAAATGCGCCGATGTCGTGTTCGCGCTAACAGCGTCGCGGTGTGTACCTCGGGGCATCGTATATTTAATTATTCGCGACTCCAGGAAAACGGACGCCACCAAGCGGGAAAACTGGGAACCAGCCGGAACAGGTCGCTTTGCTCCTCTCTGCGTCTCTGGCGGCTTTCGCGGACACGTGTTGTTGCGTGGTGGCGAACAATGTAATTTGACGAAGGTCCGAATATATTTTTAGGTTTGCCTGAGTGTTCATTAGTGTGGTGAAGACTCAGTAGATTGTTTCCTTCCATTATGTGTTTGAAAGCCCGTTTACTCCACAACACACGGTTGCGTGCTTTTGATTTCTTGGATGGGTGGGATCCCGGAAAAACATTTTGATTTCTTGTCTGTCTCGAATCTCATTCAAAGTGACGACTACTTGGTAGCTGATAAGTGGTTTCCTTTTAAGGATGTAGAACAGTGGACTGAAGACGACAGACGAGGTGCTTCACTGGAGGGAACACCATTGTTGCAGTCAAGTGAATGGGAAGGTTCGATAGCTGCATTTCTTGAGTCTGGTTGTGTTCGATTGGCTTCAAGGTTGAGCCACCCACGCCGGTGGGTACGTTGGCTATTCATATTGGCTGCTTTTCGCCGAAAAAGCATATGGACCACACCGAAGGAGTTGGGATGATTTCGCAATTACTTGATTCCGGAAAACCTGCTCACTGTATACGATTCATGAGGGAAATCGTCTGCTTTCAGAAAGTGGGGGACGCGTCTCGCAAATTTATAAGCTGTCACGAGATTATGATCTATGGCGCCCGCAATATTTATATTATACCCCCGTCGAAGCCAGCAGGAATATAAATTGCTCAAGCTGTCCGGCCACAAAAAAAAAAAAAAAAACTACATTTTTTCGTTCAGGATTTGAAGTCAAGTTTGAGAGAGAGAGAGAGAGAGAGAGAGAAAACATCTTTATTGACCCTCAGTTCAGGGTGTCGAGGTGGTGTCCAGGAGGACGCCATTCAGAAGGGTGAAGATAAGTGGATCATGGGGGATTGGTGGCGTCTTTTGATGCCTTCAGCTTCTCTTCGATCGTTGTGATGTGGTGAAGAAGGGCGTCGAAGATGGCTGGCACGTGTTGATGATTTGTGGGAGAGAGCCACTCTTTCCATGTCATGGGCCGAAGCCGGGAGGAGCTTGGAAAGTGTAGAGCGGATGGATGGTTGTGCATGGAGGCATTGCCAGTAGGTGTGCGTGTTGTTTGGGTAGCCAGTGCAGAAGGGACACTTGGCTGTGCCCTGAGCGCCTTAGAAGAGATCAGTACAGTTTGGGGAGGATAGCGTGTGGGTCTGTGCTCGGCGTAAAGTGCTGGCCTGTTGTCCGGAGAGTGTGGGAGGCGGTGGTACGAGGGCGAGTCTGGATTCGCGGAGTTGTCGGAGTGTGTCGGAGCGCTGTTGATGGTATTCTTTGCGCTGGAGTTGGTTCTGCATGAATCTCCGATGAAGAGTCTCTTCAGTTTGTCCGCATTCGTCTCCGTGCTGCCGTGCTAGAACCATTTGGCTTAGTTTAAGTAATATCTCTCTGTCTGTCGAATATACTTTTATTCAGCAGTTCACTTAATAGCTAGTGAACTGAGCTCATATTTCAACCCGAAGAAAATACTAATATCGCTTTAGTGGGACATAGTACGTAATATAATACATAACTCGCAGATTCGTCAAAATGACTTCTCGATTGCTACTGAAACCTGAATTGAAATACGAGTATCAGCTGCTTATTGGGGCGCCAGCGGGTCAACATGCTCCTTAACTCAAGAAGCGCTTGCCTAATTTTCGTAATTTTTCTGCAGCCTGTGTTGTTGACCGAGCAGACGACTGGAGCTGTTTCTTAAACGCGGATACACACAAAAGGTCGATTTCGCGGACAGATAAGTCGCATGGTCGAGGCATGCCAGTTAGCTGAAAATTACTCCCAGTGGAACAGTTCTGCTGTCATTGCCGCTTTCCTTACCTGATCAAAACTGATTAGAGTCTATTACCGTCTCTCCGGAGCCCATATTTTCAATTTTGAACGAAATTTCCGAAAAAAGAAAGTTTGACATGAAAAGAACCTAAAGACCAGAAGAACAAAACTATGCTCTGCATGTTTATGTGCACCGGCTACACTTTACCGTCGCAGTTGAAATACCGATAAAATAGGGCATTAAACAAAATAAAAATCTGTTAATTTTGAATGCGCCACCCATGCAGGTGGTAGAGATGGCAAAATTACTTTCAAAAGGTAATTAAATTACATTACTAATTACTTTTCTGAAAACTGCAAAATGTAATTAAATTACATTACAAATTACCGCAGACTCAAAGGTAACGACATTACATTACAATTACTTTCCAAAAGTAATAAAATTACTTTGAAATCACTTTGACATTACTTTTGAATACCTTGAGGCAGTAATTCGCGCTCATTTTATTTACCGTATACACAAACATGGTGTGTACGAAACAAGCCCTTGTACCAAAACTCAGATATTCCTGTTTACACCGCAACAACCTTATGTGCCTCAAAGTGAACCATGCTGAACAGTGGTTTTGCTGACGCACCCGACATAAGTGTTAAACATGATGAATAGCTTCTTTAGATGTGACTCAGAAAGACAGACGACTCACCGGTTTCGCAGTTCATTCAACGATGAAGGTTCTTACTAAAAAAGTGATATGTTTCCGTCTTCCTGATTTAGAAGTTGTAGTCCGTGTCAGTTTGTTAAGTCGGGCAACGGCAGCTCGTTCTTACAAGGAGTCGTCACGTGATACGTTTCCCTTCCGCCTTGGACGCAATCTAATTCTATTCTCCTGAAAGCACTATACTCGGCGACAACTTTTCTTGGCAATGCAGTGGAGAGAAGGAGAGCTTGCGCACAGCTTTATTCAGCGCTCAAAATGGGAGAGCGAACGCGTGCCTCTACCCTCAGCTGCATTGCCAAAAAAGTTGTCACCGGGTATTGTTGGCCTATTCTCGGTCATTCCTTTCAAGGGGCATTTTTCCGTAGCACCCGAAGAGTCCAATCTTTTGCGCATTGTCACACAAAGGGCCCGGATAATTGCTAACCAGAAGCGTCGCCAGCTGGGGAATGGTGCGAGCTTCCTAAATTGTGTACTTTCCCAACATAGGGTTGCGATATCTGTTTGTAGGCTTATTTCCGAATAAACTTCTCAAGGAAAGGCAGCGAGGCATACCGCGAGCGGCACCTGCTTTGCTCGAGGACGCACGAAACGTTCTGGGGCTTTGACAGGGCATTTGGAATTAACAATTTATTCCGGTTGTTTGTTCTTCACAATGGTCGAAGCGTACGGTTTGACCTTGCTTGACGAAAGTACAAGGCTGAGGATCTTTGTCCTGTCATCTCAGGTTTCAAATTATGTTTAACTCACTGGTGATGTGCCCGTCGCCTTGTAGCCTATATGCCGCTATTCCCAGCTGACAGTGCGGTGGAAGCTACGTCCTTGTTCGAACAGTCACGCTCTATCGTTCGCCACGTAACCACGCTCTCGTTCATACCCACGCGCAGGGAAAGGGACGGGACACGTGATTAAAAGAGGTGTTTGATTGGTTCTGGTTAACTTGCAGCTCCCACAGCCCTGTGTGCTTAGGGATGAACAAAGTATAGTAGATTCGTGATGACGCGACGCCGTGAAACTGTCGTGCCTGGAGTTCGTGAGCCGTTGCCTTCCAGCGATGTCTACACGCAAGCTTTACTCCTTCGCCTTTCCATGCCCTCCTTTGTGCGTCTGTCCAGCTCTTCGTACAAGGCTTTGCGCTCAGGTGGCCGTCGATTATTTTTTCTGATGCTCTTTCACAACATTTCACCATGCAAAATAATTTTTCAAACGAATTTTCTAATCTAGGACAGAAGTAATTTCAAAAGTAATGAGTAATTTTCTCAAAATTACTGCCTGAAAGTAGTTCACTACATTACTAAATTTCTAGCGAGAAGTAATTCATTACATTACTCATTACTCCAAAAAGTAATTTATTTATTGTAATTCTATTACAGTAATCTCATTACTGCCATCTCTGGCAGTCGGTCTAGCCGAGCCGACGCGTCCTGTTCCCAGCCGCCATGTTTGTTTGGTGGTGGCGCCCCCTATAGGTCGCTGGAGTCACGAATATGTGTGGGCCGTTTTTTCCTACTTGCCACAGGGTGCCTTTTTCCTGAGGACATATGACCGGACCGCCCGAAGGCCATGAGGATCAGGAAACCCAAAGATAGACAATCCTTTGGGGACATTTTTTCCTACTAGCCACCTGGGGCCTTTTTTTGCGGGCACTTTTTGTCCGGAGACTTTTTTTCCGTCGATATCTTTTCCGGGGACATTTTTTTCGGGAGCATTTTTTACTACACCCCTTCCATGGAGCGATCAGGTTTGACACGCTGACTCATAGTCAAGAGAAGATGCAATTAGGCAGACCGTGGCGCCCCATGCGGCTAACTTTAGAACTACACGCATCTACACGGATGAGGACAAGAAATAACAATGACTCAGAGCTCGGCTGATTTAACCGAACGCCGCGTCAGCGCTCGGCTGGAGTTCGTATTCTCCGGTGAGAGGGAGGAGGGGCTCTTTTATTAGCACTCCGGCCTGCCTAAACAATGCAACATGCACGGTGCATATGCCCAGCTCAGCACAAAAGCCGATGGGGGTCAAGCTCGCATTCTCTGACGTCTGCTTTCGGCAGAGATCCGGTACTAACAAAAACGTCACTTCGTTTATTGTTAGTATTTTTAAGTTAAGACGTGACAATGCCCACAACGCCTATGGGCGTTGTGGGCATTGTCACGTCTTATAGGCAAACACCAAGGTGTGGGGATAACAAACGGGTCAGAGCGCCCCTTATAGTTCGATCTCTTCGCCAATAAATGGCTCTGCAATTGGAGTCCCAATGAGAGGTGGAACCCTGCGTCCGCTAGGAGCCGCTACCGATCGCCCATCTAACAGCGCCGAGCGCGGCCACTTTTGAGTCAGCGTAGGGATACCGGTAGAGCTCCGCTGCCCCTCTCGCCTCTCCCCGGGTTCCGCTAATGTGGTAGCCCAGGCATGCATATATCGACCTTGCAACACCTCCCGGTGTATCACTGCAGTCGAACTGTGACTTCCGAGGTCGCTTCCCGGTTTTGTACGCGCGACTCCGCCGTGAGTGGCGTGCGTTTCGGCACTGAAATAGATCTGCAGGGTGCCCATAGCAAGATTCCGGGATTTGACAAAACTGCTAAGCTGTACCGACTTAATAGATTTAACAGACCTCGATTGCGAGGGGGCCTCGCACGTTTCGCGTCGGCGTTTGGGTGAATAAGCAGGGATTTAGCTGAAACGACTCCGGAAACCAGCCACCGCTTCTACCTGCCAGTTATTTTGTGGAAATGTTTGTTTACTGGTTCACAAAATTAAAAAAAGGAATCAACTTGTAATTAAGAAGGGACCAGGACTCACAGAACACATTGGAACCAACAGGATACACGGAGTCGCCTTCACTGAAGTGTTTACTACACACGCGAAAAGTTCTCGAATTTCGCTTTCCTAGTTTCAATTCGCTAAGACATTCCTTTTTAAGTTTTCGTTTGTCCGTATCGTAATCAAGATATATACACCCCATTCGCCGCGGTAGGTGCTGTAGTGGGGTAAAGCGCTGGATATTTTATTTTAATTATCGAGCTTTTGTACTGAGATGAAAAACAGCACACCACCATCCCAGTACTACGACACCTCAGCGCCAAAAGTGTTTGTTAGCATGACTACGCGTGTCACGTTTTCAAGCTTTGGTAAAAGGTCGTACTACAAATATCGCTTCACAAAATAAACAGAACGCGTGATACCGGGTTTGCAACGCGTTGCCCCAATAGCACATGAAGCGAGCTGACGAGCCGAGGAATCCAGGATCTGTGATTTCTGTCCTACCCGCGACGTTACAAGCGATGATGATGATAGCTAGTGAAGCGCCCCTGTAGTTCGCGGACGCCATCAATTCCGGCAGTTTCTGCAAATACTTTTCTGATAAAAAGAAACATTTTTTCGTGAAAAATCTGCCAGCCACGGTGAATGCAAAAATATGTCCTACTCATTAGTAAAAATAAACATATAGTTCTGGCTAGAAACTTGCTGAGCATCATTAAAAACTCCAAGACCAGTCAATTATAGAAAGACAAAGCATGTGTGAAGCGGCGCTCAAGTTTCCACTCACGAAGCAGAAGGAAGGCTGGTGATGTGAACACGCGGATGGTAACAAAACACTTTAGCATACACTAATTCTTCACACATTGAGTTTTCGCGCTCGTTTCGTCGAGGGTGCCTTCATATACTAGACAAGTGTTGCATTTATTTTGGTATATGATGTCCCAATATTAATAAACCTATCATAATCGTGTGTACGAAACTGCACCCCGACTTTAGCTAGTGTCAATGGCTGACGTCCGTAGCTGCTGCGTGACGTCACATAACGCAAAGGATCGTCGGATGGTCGGGATGACTAGGGTTGGTGGATAGATGTCTCACCTGGGCTGTACACCTACTGAAATGCGTTTCTTGTAACCTAAGCGTCTGCAAAAACGTCGCACTTTTTTAGCAGGATATTACTCGAAAACAGCCGTTAGCTTCGATCAAACGTATGCCTTTTCGCGCATACACAACTGCGACGGCCACCGATTGGACAAGGAGCGCCTGCAAAGCAAAGGATGCAGGCTTTGCCTCTGAAGCGGCATCTGGGTCTACGAAGCGGAATCTGGGTCCCCATATCGGCAGATCCACTGGATCGGTGGTGCACGTGCGGGCCGTTCCTCGTAGGCGATGCTCGCGGGTCGAAGTCAAACGGCGAATCGTTCAAAATACATGTAATATTATTAGATCATCACTTGACTTGAACGAGCTTGGCGAATCGAAGCCACACTGTATTTGCACACGCGGGTCAAATAGTATCGGACTGCACGCGTGCTAAATATAACTTTTGGCATCGTTTCAAGATGGCCTAGTTGTTGGTTTCCGTTCCGCTGCATAATCAAACCGAATGATCCGACTTGGGCGAGAGTAAGTGGACGTAGTTGAATATCGTTGGCACGACATCACACCTCACCTTAAAACCTCGTTCAGCTTAGAGCTCAACTCGTTGCTCTCTTCTGTGAAATGATTGCTGCATAAGAGGAATCTCGATCTTGAAGGGAACCCGCGGCTCCCTACGGACAACGACGTTCCATTTCGCTTTTCGCTGCACGTCTCGCGGATCGCAGGTGCTGCCCGGTCGTTGTGGCACCCAACCGCGCAACAAAAATCTTACCCATCCACGAGACAAGCAGAGAACAAAACAAAAATGAAGCACGCTGCAGTAGTGGTGTCACCAGGGTCAGGGGCACCCGGGGCGGTGGACCGCCCCCTCCCCTCCCTTCCTTTCACTGAACAGCTACACCCCCGCAAGCGCTGCACCCCCCCTCTCCCCCCTCCTCTCTCTCTAGTGACGCCACTGCGCTGCGGCATTCATTCGCAGGCAAACCGAGACGGAAATGCTCGCTTTGAGTGATGTGACGTCACAATTTCAATGTTGCCAACGAAAGTATCGTTTACGCTAGGATGGAACATTTTAAAATTTAATTACTCATGCCGAGGGCATATAAAAGTCAGATATTGCACGGACGATGCGTTTAGAGCCAATAAAAATGCTATTCAATTATTTCCTGTAACACAAAATTTGACCAGACAATCCCTTTAATCTGAAACGGAGCACACTACATATATCTTGGAATTCCTATTATGAAGTTCAGGAAAAATTGGTTTTAATCGTAATGCACACTCTGCTATTCTGAACCATTGTAGAACTGGGCTTGCGGCCATGGCCGTATCTACGGCACTTCTTTGTACAGCCATATCTGATATCGCGTTCCTTCAGACATCGGCCGCCCGCAACAAGTCAGACGTTTCTTGATAAGAGGGAGAAATTAATGTAGAAGTAGTGCAGAGCAGACATTTCACTATCGCTTCGCTTATCGCTCCTTATGCGGGCGCTTCGCAGTAAGCTCCTTCGTCCTCGCGTGAACGAGTCGCGGCAGGCTGCAAAGCTTCGATTACGACGGAACTTCGAACTCGGTCTCAACTGACAACGAGTTTATTTGGACCACCGTTAACGCATTTTGGGTAAGCTCGCTGCGATATTGATGTTTACACTTGACAGGTGATTCAATATTAACTTAGAGAATTCCGTTACATTGAACTACGTTTCGGCGATTGGCGGTAGTTTCATCCAGCGATCGTTCCAAACTTTAGAGTTTCCACGACTCGGTTTTTACGTATAGTCCTGAGGCCGGATTCTCAAAGCGAACTTACGACGAAAAACGTGCGTACGACATATTTGAGAGAAAATCCGTATTCTCGAAACGAAATTGTCGTAACTTTTGCGCAGGTTACGACAAAATCCTACGACAGCTCCGAAGCTGTCTTACGCACTTTTACGATCAAATCAACATGGCCGACAGCATCGCACAGTTACTTGGTCGCGACGACCAAAGGACATTTATTTTTCTACATGCTCTTCTCGCGCGTCCCGACTTCAAGCAGCAAGAAAAAAGGAAGAAGTCCTTGAAACCGACCACGACGAACGTCAACGCTGGATCCACAGACACCCGGGAAAAGCAACAAAGGCAACGATCCCACCCGACCAAGCGAGCTCGACAGAATAGGCCTAGCAGGCACTCCGACCGCTCCGACGGTCCTTGGCTAAGACCGTCTGCCCACGACCGGCTGGATTGCTGAATGGAATATGCCCGCGCGACCCTTGTGGACCCTTCCTGTATGAATAGTTTGACCGCTGAACTAAATTTCAGAGGTCAATCTCTTCCCCATGTCATCTCCTTGTTTTCCGAGGCAGCGGTGACGAACGCTGTCGTCGGAAAGGGACTCTCATCGATTCTATCTTGTTTTGTGTGATATAGAGCTCAAATAAACGCCGTGTGGATTACCTTCGTAACACGGTATGTACACTTTGTTATTAGTATGCCATTTCTATTCTGACACGACGCTACGTCACTGTCGAGCTACGCGATGACGGTCCAACCTTTCTTTGCCGAGTGTCACGTCAGTATCGAGTTGCAATCGTATAAGATCGGCCCCGAAGCGCTTACCAAGGCGCGGTCTAATAGAGGTAATCCAGCACTTCGATCAAACGCGCGCGTCCGTTCCCAGTGTGAACAGGCATTTGCGCGACTCTTGCTGACACTCTCGTAGTTCAAACGTATCTTTTTTAACGTCGGCTCGCTCCTGCATTTCCGAGGCCGCGAAAAACGCCGTGGCGGTTTGTTTCTCTCTACGTCGCTTTGCAAACGACTGGCACGGCGCTTTTACCAACGATGACAGTTGTGTTGACTTCGTAGCGTTCGAGTTCGTAGCAGTCAACGAAGCGTTTAAATCGTGTTAGCGTCGATTTATCACTGCACGGACACGAACCCCAGACAAGTGGTGGTGGAAAGGCCATCCGTGTTTATGAGAAACAGCTTGAACACTAAACATTTGCACATAGACAGGACAGGACATACACCGAGCTGACTATCATAACGAGTAGTTAGCCTGTGTTTGTTATTAAAAATCCACGTGCTCCGAACTATGCCGTGCTCTCCGATTGGTTGTTCGTGTTGCCGAAGACGCCGTCGCCATAGCAACAGCACCGGAAGTCGTCGTTTTCTCTGTAGGAGGTCGTAACTTTCCTCCTCTCACTTAAGAACGCGTTTGTGAATACCGTTTTCGCCTCATCTTACGATGATCGTAACTTTACGAACTTCGTAGCTAAGTTGTCGTAGGTAAGAGGTTTTTTATGAATCTGGCCTCTGTTTCTGCTGTCAGCGTGAAAAAATGTACTCAGAATTCTAAGGCTACTGCCGCTGGCGGGAGTAAGCGAGTTGATGGTGGTCAGGGCATGTTTGTTCATGAATCGTAGTATTTTAACTCGCGGTTTACAAGGGGCGTTTGTGCTGCTTTAGCAACCGATAGAACGGTGCCTTAACCACGTTTCCGACCGGTGTGTTTGCCGCATCTAGAAAACACTGTCCTTCAATCTCCGTCTGATGATATAAAAATGTCAGGCTGTCGCCCCCGAGATACTGTCGGTGTCGCATCAGGGGTGGTGGATGTGTCCAGTTCATATGCCGGTCGCAACCAAGCTTGACAGTTCCTGGGAGCTTGAGCAGCCAAGAATTAGGACTCCGGGATGAGAGAGACACTCCTGTTCAGTCGTTACTTTTTGCTGTGTTTTCTGGCCACCAACCGCTAGGATTGCGACATTCGATAGTCTGGCATGACGTCTATCTGACGTCATTTGTTCACACACCAGGACCTCCTTTGATGTATTGGCGGCATAGGGAGCTTAACACGCCAGTCCAGGGTGTATTCTAGGAACTGTCCCGGCACAGTGTTCAACGAAATTAAATGGACAAGCGCGAAGCGCGTGGCCTCGCTTGTACAGTGAGCACGGAATGAAACCCGAACGCCGGAACGCGTGGCCACCGAGACAGGCTGCTCCACCTGGAGGGCCCCTGAAAACAAATGAAAATGCGGCGGCGTGCGAGGGTGCGGGTCCTACCAAGATGCGATCAACCCTCGCGCGGCGCGTCTGGGACTTCGCGTTTCGCTGGTGTCGCGCTGTAAGCGCCGTCACTCGGGGTTCTTTTTGTGTCGCCGCACTGTCGCCCGGTCGACACCTGCGGTTTGCGCGCGGCGCGAGAACGTCGATGTTAGGAGCAGCAGCAAGCTGCTTGCGCGCGCGCCAGTGGAGGACGTCCATGGTGTCCTGTCCTCCTGGCGTGCGCTGTTTTTATTGTTTGTTATGCGTATCGTAATTTTACAATTAACAGTACTTAGAGCAAAACAGCGTGACATAACGAGGCAGAAGAACAAGTTGTGACACATGACGAGTGCTGACACCCAACTGAAGATTGCTACTACAAATATTTAGTGTGTATGAGCACATCCATAACTCCACTCCTCGTCCATTAATCTCTCTTGTTCTTCAGGCTCGTATGCCTTGCTGTAGAATGCCATAATGCAGGTCTACTGATTCTCGCGCACACAGCAAACATTTTTCTCTAATTGCCGTGACTTCAGCGTTGAACAATATGTCACTCTGTGCAGATTCTGGTCCGATCTGTTCAGCGTAACGATTATTTATCGCTTTGTGTATCGGATGCCCAGTGATATCTTTTCAGCGCTGTCATTAATTATCGCTTTGTGTATTGCAATGGCGAAATGAAAGTTAAAACATTTTGTGCACAAAAAGACCCGTAGTGCGTTATGACGTGTCACCGGAACCACGCGTAGGCTCCGGTGAACAACGTGGCATACGCAGTTTCTGAGAAATAGTGAAACGCCATATGACGGCGAAGTAAAATTCGTTTATTGGCACAACCATACTCTCTATAAATAAAAAAATGCCGCAACAAATTGACGCGGATGCCTCGGTTTTTATGAGGAATGCGCATGTGTTCATGTGAGGTTATCAGTCGATGCTTATAAAAAATGAGGAAATGCTCGCTGACGCTCTCTTTTGTAACCACCGATATGACTAGGCGTATCAATTCCGGAGCGGAAAAAATGCATGACCTGTCAGAGCAGGGCCTATCGCAAAGAGCTATAGCCAGGTTAAGCGGCCAGCCGATGTTGACCGGGCGACAGTGCGGCGACACAAAAGCACCCCGTGTGACGGCGCTTACAGCGCGCCACCGGCGAAACGCGGAAGTCTCAGACGCGCCGCGCGAGGGTTGAGCACATCTAGTAGGACCCGCACCCTCGCGACCCGGCGCATTTTCATTAGCTGTCAGGGGTCCTCCAGATGGAGCAGCCTGTGTTGATGGCTACGCGTTCCGGCGTTCAGGTTGTATTCCGTGCTGGCTGTACATGTGGCGCTATCTGGCTGAAGCCGTGCTATCCGGTGTCATGAGTCGCACATGCGCACAGCTGGCTGAGCAAAGAATTCGGCGGCTGTTTGTGCTCGGTGCCCGACCACTGATAGCTGACCAACGCTGGCCCTGAACGTGCAACGTGACTGCGTCCTTTTTTTTTCTGTAGCGTGCACAGGTACTTTTTTCCCCGATGATTATGACTGTTACAAATTGTGACCATTACTCGCAGTGAGCTCACCGTATATACTGAATAAATTTGTAGTTTCCTAGCACGTGTGCTCTATTTTCAGGCCGACTATAACACAAAACGTCTTTCTTGTTCGCTGTTTCGTTTTTATATTGTTGGTGCAATATGACCTCACATCTTCAAGGACAGATAATATAATATTAATATATATATGAAGGAGTTCAGCGCGAGGCTGGAAGAAGTGGTCAAGGCTGAGATTCGTCCTTGGTAGTAATAACCCATCGGGGGTTCCGCACCGAGTGCGAACAGCTGTTGACTTCTTGGCTCAGCTATACGCGGTTGCGACTCACGACGCAAAGTCACACTGCATGTTTCTCAAAAATTTGCATAAATGCATCCCCGTTTCGATTCAAAAGGAATATTCCACTTATAGGAAAAAAAAGAAAACTTAAAACAGGCAAGAGATTGTAGTGGATTAAATCGCGCGAGCGAATTACACACAAATGCAACCCACTTTTAACGATAATGAGAAAATCCGAAATTTCAATTGTTATAACCGATTATCGTTTTATCTAGAGCAGAAACTGAACATTTTCAGTCTAGAAACTCTAAAAACTTATCGTTAGAAGCGGTACATCGTTTAATGTAGTATTGTTAACAGTAAGCGGTTGTACTAAAGGGGGTTTCAGCTAACTTGTGCCAAGGCGTAAAGAAAACTGGTGCGCGCTGGGCGTTGTACCAACGCAGTATTTACACAGTCCTATTGAGCAAGTCAAGATATTTTGTTCAGGGGTGTGGCGAATATTCGAGTTTGGAATTAGAATCGAATACTTATTGCCCAAACATTTCAATTCGTATTCCTAGTATTCAAAGTTTCAAATATTTCGATACATCGAATATCAGAACTACTGACAGAAACTCGGGTTCATCCAGGACTGCTCTTCATCTGATGAAATAGTTTACACAGACCGGTGTTAGTTCTAACTCAACACTCCATTCACTTCCTTTGATAAAGAACACATTTTTGTAGAAAGTGGATTGTTTTCTGTGTTCCACGAACGAAGTGATCGTGTCTCCACCCCCTTGGATGTGTCCGACAAAACCTTTGAACGTCGCACGTCACCTTTTCAAATTTACGTATCGTACGTCGTGGAGCCAGTTCTGTACAACATAAACCTATTGAGCGAGACTGAAGCGATTTCTTTTGCAAAGCCGTTTTCCCCGCTGCATCGAGAGAGGTGTAATGGCTAGGTAATGCTAGTCGTCACCCGATTCAGGCGGTTCAGCCATAATCGTGCAGTCCTCCAGCGCTCTGCGTATACACGCCGTGGATGGGTGGACTCGTCCGTCAGCTGTGTCTGGTGCTTGTTGTTTAGGTGTGGTTATTATTACTGTCTTTTCCCGGCCGAAGTGCCCGTAAGGTGAGGGAGGATAATTGTGAAGAAGACGCCATGTAATCCAAATTTCAGTTTCACGTAAAAAAGAAAAAAAAAATCCCAGATGGTTGAAATTAATCTCCAGACCTCCGCTCGCGCGGGCCAAATACCCTTCGTTGGTTTGGGACGTAAAACCCCTAATTTGCCTTTTAACACTCCTTCTATTCGTGCTAGCCACTCTTCATTCTGTCTGCATTCAGAAGAATAAAGACGTAGGCCATTGCTTCCCAGCTCTAACATCACTCTGCGACCCATCAAACGTGATATACAGGCCATGATGTTCTTGCTTGTGTTTCGGTGTCGGTTTCGTGCAGTTGAGTTTTTTTGCTTTATTTGAAATATACGTGACTCTGTTGCAAAATATTAAACAATGTTTTAACAAAAAAGGAATTTTTTTTGGGCGTGGGGGGGGGGGGGGGTCAGTGTTTTGGGAGGCTTGACAAAAATTAAATACAAAGGCTGACCTGACGGAAACGACACGCTATGGTATGTTTCTCAACACGAACTGTAATTTTTGCATTCAAAAGATGCGAATAAATTATTTAAAAAAAGTTAGCTAATCACTACTCAGATTGACAAGATTGGCACAACACAAAACATCATCTAGCTTCATAGGACCCGGAACAATACAAAGTTGGTTCTACACGCAAAGCGTGAACCAGCCCTTTTCATTCTTGGCTCAAGTTAGCTGTAACAATATCAGTCGATGGGCTAATTGGTTAAGCATCTCAAAAACAGCGCAAAAGACAAGGACAAGTGGAAACGCGTGTCCTGTTTCCTACTTGTCTTTAGGGCTAAATATATTTGAGATTATATTTAACAAACTGCATAAGCGGTATTAATATAGTCACGCACGAAAAAAAGCGTGAATAGCGGAGTGACTCCTCTCCCAATCACGTTTCCACTCAACCAGCAACTCCTGAATAACAAGGCCATGGTGCTGGGTTTCTGACGTGACCCATGGGAGGCTGGAGTGGGGCACATTTTTTACCGAAGTGCCCCATCAGCGATCGTCTGGTGTTCGTGTTCATCGGGGCAGGACGGTTCCCAGCCGAATGGCGACGGAGCACTCCTGTGCACTCCGTGTCCCAAACTGGCTTCGGGTTTGTGACGTAGAAACTCCAACACTTCGGCCTTGTGATTTAACCGGCGTGATGTAAAGCGAAAGCTTCCTAAGATGTGGAGCCTGTGGTATGCGTCTAGTGCGCCAAGTACCATGGTAACGTAATTTTTCCGCCAGAACGTAACTTACATTACAGTGCTACTTTGCAGTTACGCCTTAAACAGCCTTTTTCGCGGTGCTAACAATAAGGGCACATTTATAGCGTTGAATTTGATCATCTGTCTAGATGAAGATACCCAGTGACTCGCAGCCTTCAAATTAAATATTTTTGAGTCGGAAAGAGTTGTTCTGACTGAGGAAGTGCTATTTAAATTTTGTGAGATGCAGTTGTCGATACTTATTCAAAATAATTGTAATCTAATGACTTGAATGCCAGCTTGCTCTATAAACACAGAATGATCTTTAGAGCATTTTTTAAGTGTATAGAGGGTCCTGAACTGTTACGAAGATATGCTAACACGGCTAGTTTTTATAGTACTGATTACGTCCCTTAAAGATATTCGAAACGTTGATCTCTCGCTCAATAGTGACATTATGATCCTTCGGCTTTTATTCGCAGGCTTGTAGTTTGTTTTTATGTATTCGTATTACTTTATGTGTTCGTGATGTTCGTGTATGCAGGTTCGTGAATGTTTTATGTATTCGTGAAACACCTCACTTGACCAAATGGTGGTTGGCGCAGTATGGCCTTTGTTGCGGCTGCGACATAAAACCCCAATTTCAATTCAATTCAAATGGTGGTAGGAGTAAAAACGCGCTTCATAATTTGTACATGCCTCCCGATTTTATTTGTACGATTAACATATATTTGGGCCACAAAATGTAATTGATGCTTTGAGACCTCTAAGACGTCAGGGTGTAAAGTTATTTAATTACGCGAAATAAATCCGGCCATATACATGTCTGTTTTAAAGAGTCGTAAAATATTAAGCTATTTGTAATGTTGATATAACGAGAACCTTCCATTCCGTAGGTTCGAGTCACCTCATCGAAGAGGGACCCGAGGCCGGCTCGACGGTGGTTCATGCAAGATGAGGTCCTTCTGCGTTTCCGGATTCTCCGACGCCCTGGACTGGAGGCCCATCCTCTTCCAAGAGCCCGTCATTGCAAACAGCGCGTGCGCACTGTGTGGACTCGTGTCCCTCAAAGCCACTAGGGTGTCCTGTGGCCACACGCTCTGCTCTGACTGTCACGAGGAGTGCTCTCGGCAAGGGAGCACCTGTCCCATCGATCAGGAATCCTTCGGCGACGATGACTGCTCCCGAATCGACCTTTCAGTGGGCTTCCTGGCCAAACGCCGGGTGAGTGATAATCTCGTGTTTGTTGTGTGAATTATAAGCAACAGGAAGTGAGTACCTCTTGACTGAGATCATTGCATTGAGACACCACTTGACCTGTTCTGCGAGAGTGCTGAGCTAGGTTTTTTTGACATTTATATTCCAGTGGTAACTACATTGGAGTATAAAACCTCTACTTTGGTTTCATTAAACAAATACGAGTAAAGTAAAAAAAAAAATACAGCCGCGAGAGTCGAGCCATTCCGAGCTCTCATGCTGCCCACGCTTACCCGTACCAGTGAAAGCTCCGTTCAACTCATCATCCTCGTAGTCGTAGCTTCGGCTGTGCCTGATTCTTGATTATTTAAGGTAGAATTGTAATTTCGTTTTCTTCGTTGACATTAAACTAAAGTGTGGGCTTAAGTTTTCCTCCTCAAAAGTTTTACTTATCAAAACACGTCGGCTTGCGGACTTACTTCTCTGTGCTATGCTGCGTGTAACCGATATCTGTCGGAATTTGGCGCGGCACATAAAGAAATCATATAAAGGATACATTAAAACGAGAAACTCTATTAAAACAAATTGTCATCAGTAACAAAAACCCCTCTGGATTACCAGTAATCAAGTTAGCATGGGTTCGTGTGCCGCAGCTAGCAATGGTTTCACAGAAATTCTTTCCCTAGTAAAATATATATATATATATATATATATATATATATATATATATATATACTGTGGTAAAGAAACTAAGATAATATAGGTACTTATGTGTGCCTTATACAAGTTATATAAATTCAATAAGGTTCATTAGACAAACCGTATAATTTTTTTAGGGGTGTTCTTACTTTTTGCTTAATACGATTTCTTCCCTTTCACATTTTCATTTACGGATATTGTACAAATTACGCATGCTTCCAAACAAACGTTCCAGTATATCCAAAGCACTTATTTCTATATCACTGAAATCATTGCGGTAGCAAAGCCAAAGGATATGACATAAATGCATATCTGGATTTAGCCTAACTACGCCGAAATATCGCGGTAAGCATAGCTAAAGTGTAGCTTCACTGCAGTCGAGGATACCCGAGATCGGCTAATTGCACGCAGCATTATTACAAAGTAGGTATGGGTATAGATTCTGTAGGAAGTAGAGTATGCTGCTCTTCGCTACGGGATAACCGTAAAAGTTCGCACGTTGCATATCTCGGAACCGAATGCTCTATACCGATTATAAGTGATGTTCATAATAAGTTAAATAATAAAACAACGGTAAGAGAAAATATTTGAATAATTGCCGCATACTAGTTATCAAAAAATTAAAAAAGACAACACCAAAAACCGCATGACTGGTGATGCATATATGTTGGCAGCTTTGTGTTACGTCTTGTCGTTGAGCATGCATTTCCATAGATTTGAGATTGGGAATATGTAATGGTGCTTAGCAGTACGACCGTCCATGCAAACATCGCGATGTATTGTCACATTACATTGTGAGCAGCGTTACCTAGATCTGAAAGTACCAAGGTTCTCCAGCTCTCCTTGTTTAATTTAAGTGCCGTCAACGTTTTCCGACTTAAATAGTGATACGCCTTTGTTTGTATTTTATTGGCATGGCCTTATCTAACTCGCGTTTTCGATGTTTTTGGTCTCACCAAGGTGGCCTGCTGGAACAAGTCCAATGGCTGCAACTTCGAGGGTCCCATTTCCAGTCTCTTGAAGCACTACACCGAGTGCGCTTTCCACGTCGTGTCCTGTCCTAAGTGTCAAGTGTCTGTGCTGAGAAGCGAGATTGTGGCACACTGCAAACATGGTTGCCACGTGCCCGCCGTTGGGCCCGTAGTGGACACAGAGCGTGCCACTCAGGGATACGACAGCATCGAGCAGACAAGCAATGAAATCAAAGAAGCGTTGGGTAGGCTCTCTGAAGACCTGTCCTGTCTGCACACTAGCCTGAACCTGTGTCGGGAGGATGTCAGGAAAGCAGAAAGGAGTTCGAAAGAACAGCTGGAAGCTCAGTCTGTGACACTTATTGAACATTTGTCCAGATTGAACATCGAAGGGCCTTCTCTTGCAGAGGGCGGATTGAGTGACGTAGCTGGTGAAGTGAAGAAGGGTTGTCAGGCCGGAAACTTGAGCGCATACGCCGAACGCTCGCCGCACGCCACAGAGAGCACGTGCCAAGTGCTGCGTCCTGATCACCCAGGAAAGAAATTTCACTGGTACTTAAAGGGATTCACAGCTCTGGAGGAATCAAGCAATCGCGGATGGGATTGCGAGAGCTGAGAGCCCCCAGCACTATTTGAGTGGATACAACGTTTCCATTGTATGCAAAATTGAGTTCGGGCAGTTCCTTCTCCGTTGACGTTGATCTGTATTTAAAGATCCATCCTGGAGCCTACGATTCAAGCCTGGAATGGCCGTTCAGCAAGACTGTCAGGGTCACATTCGTTCACAGCAGGGACGCAGAATTTGAGTCATTCAATCTCAGTTGATATGAGTATAAGCAATGATGACGAGTTGCAGAGGCCAAACGGGAATGCCTACAGAAGTGGTGCATTCTTGTGTAGTTGGGAACTGGAGAATATAAAATCAAGTTTTCTTCAAAGCGACACAGTGCACCTGTGCTTTGAGGTCGTGTAATTGAACACCTGCCTCTGTTACGAACGAATAAAAAGAAAAAAAGCAGCTAAAATAAAATTGGCATCTTTACTTCTTCCTTCAATCTCGCGGTATCATTCATAGTGCCTTTTTACAGCTGTCTATTTGTGTTAAAATCGGCTTTCAGGCATAATGGGGAAAAACTTGAAGTTGATGTATCAGTTTAACCCGTTTACTATATCGTACAGGTATTGCTGTTGATCAAAATCAGATATTTCATGTAAAAGTAAAATAAAACAAGATAAGAACGATGGATTGACATAATGGTTTCAATATTTTATCTTTTCTATTTGTTGCAATTACAGCGTGATCAAGCAAGAGTTTTTCAATTGTGTGAGGATGTCTGCGCCCTTCTGATACGAAAGCGGCGTTCTTCTGGGGCAAAATAAATTTCGAGTGTTGAGCTTTATCCTTCTTTTGCACTTGGTCTTTCAGGCATGCTATGTCATGTTGCGAGGAAGAGTGCGAAAGAAAGAAACGAAAACTTGTGAAACTCCACATTGGCCCATACGCACGGGGATTAACAGGCGGGCAGTTAAAGAAGAGTGAGATGGACAAAGAGACGGATGGCGTACTACTGTCAAGGATCGCCGAACCCCAAAAGGACACTACTAGTGCCGCTAAGTAAGCTACGCTTCAGAGTAATGATGTTTACCCATCTTGGAGCTCGAACTCGTGGCTGCCAGTTATCTGAAGCTTTATCTGAAATGACAGGAAACGCTTTACCGCCTTCCAAAAATGTTTAAACAGTTCGCGGCAGAGCGAAACAAAATTCCGTAAGCTCCCCAACACCAAATCTAATGCTAAGGAGATCTGACTTTTGAATCGTGATGATCGGCAGTTGCGTCTGCCCTGCACAGGCGCCAAGATGGCGGCGCCCACAACAATATCGGGGGAACAGAGTGCCGGAACTTTAAGCGTAGCTCATTTAGTGTCTCTAGACGCTCCAAGCCATCCCAGCCAATCGACAGCTGCGAAAGCATCACGAAAACGCCCCCCCCCCCCCCACGCATTCCTTCTACTTTTCGGAACGGTACCTGACACTCAAGCGGCATTGGGTAGGCTCAGATGAGATCGTAGCTTCCACTGCGTTGCACCGTCGGGTGAAACGAAGCTGAGTGTGTCCGGCCTGTCGAACACCAGCTTGCGGTCTTTCTTTGTGAGATCTGGTCACAACTTCGATGTTTCTAAAAACAAAAAGAAAAAGCCATTCCCGAGGGTCGAGTGGTTACTCGAGTTTAACAATATTTCAACAACCATAAAAAAAAATGTTTGCACTTGCGTTGTGGCCTAGAGGTTGTGGTGATTTTGTCTGGAGCCAACCTCGTACAATATAAGATTTTGCGTATAGGAGCATTGGCAAGCGCTGTGCATTTACGTCAGCGTTGCGTGCTCTACTCTGTGCATGTGAGCCGTCGCCAAGAGTGGATCCTAGAAGCAGTCAGTGCTCCGCGCGCACACTGTAAAACATGCAACGCTAATGCAAAAGCTCGGTGCTTGCGTTTGCTCGCGATGTTCACAGCGGCACCATGTGCACGAAGCCGACGGGGGAAAAAACGCACGTCGAAGCGTGTGTTTTGGTGTCATTCCATTTCCCGTTTTCGAAACTTGAAAAACGGTGGAGGCCTTGAGCGATTGACCGACAGCCAACAGCGTGTGAGTGGCTCTCCGGACCCACGTGATGAGCAGATCAGGGCCACCGTAAAAAACACGGGCGAAATATAAAAACAAAAAATTTCCCCCCGACAAAAAAAAAAAAGAACGGTTGGAAGCGCAGTGTTGTACGATTTGCCGGAGTCGTGGTGCCTGATGATTTTTGTAGTACCCTGTTTGGACAGGCCTCTAGCCGCTGTCCTCACCGTGGAGGACACTTGATGCCGAGGCGTCCCTTTCTGTAACTGCTTAGCTACGTAAGCCGTGCACGGCAGTTAGTTTTTAATATTTGTACTGTTCTCTTGTAATTGTTTTACGCCGCAATAAAGTTTCCTTTTGTTTATTGTATTCATTACAACTTCGCCTCCAAGTCTATTAACTTTCCGCTGTCGGCTACAAGAATAAGAATTTTCGACCCCGCATCCGAACCTCCATCTGTCAGGATAGCACCCGGTCCCCAATGGTAGACACCCTCGAAGGTCCCCATCGAGGACCGGGACCAAAACAACCTGATGTCTGCTGGGCCTTTACTACTTGGGACTCCGCTTTTATCGTGGTACAGGGCTTTTTTAACTCTGCATCATGGCGACGTCGTGGGCGCCGTCTAAGGCCCTGTGTTGCTCTTTTTTAAGGCGATTCCTTTACGGGTTCCGAGATTTCGACCTCGTGGGGTGTCGTCGCCCCTAGGGAAAAAAAAAAAAACTTATCTCCGTTCCTGGCGCGACGCCAGGGAAGTCTGGTTTTCCCGTCGGTCGCGCAGCGCGGAGAACGAAGAGAGGGGAGCCCCGGCATCCCGCCAGTAACGACGCGACGAAAGGGAATCGTCCGTGTCGTCTGCTTCACACACTTGTTTTCAAACATAACTCGCGTTATGCGAAATGCCACTCTGGCAATATCCAGCTGCTAGGCGTAATGTTGGATGGTCTTAGAAACTTCCACCGCGTTTGCCCACTTTCTTCAGAAATCACCGAGCCCTGGTAACGGTCGTCGGTGGCACCCACGTCGCAAACCACGACGTTTATGGAGAATTAACCAAGTCGCCTTTTCGTCCTCAGGTTCGTGACGACACCATTCCACCCGCATTGCACGACCTTGCTACCGCTATCGCTTTTGTTTATTCGCACGTTGCGGGCGAAAAATACGACTTTTTAATGTGCCGTCTAATATGGCGGTAAGCGTTATAATAAATGCGTTCCAAGCAGCCGCCGGCCCCGGCGGGTTGAAGTACATGTAACACCACGGCTGCGTGAGTTTTATGGCGTCTGTCCACAGCATGGCTGATGCCGACCGTCTGGCAACACAAGGCTCCTCGAAAAACATGTGATTTGGACATTTCCATGGAAGCCGTCGGCGCCAGAGTCGGCAACGCGTCTGTGTTCAGACTCCGCCTTTGCGTCTGGGGGAGGCCCTCAAGCAATCCGTCAGCCCGTACAGAAAGGCCAAAGGCATCTCCTACGTGACCTTCGGAGTCCGCCTTTGGAGGCCACTCTAGGAAACACAAACATAAAACTAAGCTAGAGATGGAGCAGCCTTTGTCGGTGGTAGGAAATGTCTCCTTGGAGACTGTCGTGCGACAAAGCCACTATAATGAAGAGAAGCCAGCTCCAAACAAGTGTTGTCGTTTTTCTCATTGGGAGACCATGTGTTACTCAACGTTTTGCCACCACAAGTTAGTTGAGGCCATTGTAAATGCCTAAGAAGAGTTTAATGGAAACCAAAGGTTAAGTTTTTCTAAAAAATATATACCAGAAATTTTGCCAGATTTAGACAAATGAGCTGTGGTTCTGCATTAATAATAAAGCTGCAATGACGGCTAAGCGTACTTTTGTTATTTATTCTTAAAATGGATATAAATATGAAACGTTTAATACATTTTTCATCGTTTTATATGCTATCGTTTGTTAACAAATAATTTGTGAATGAGTCTTCGAAACGTGTTTATTTGACGTTTTGCGCAAAAATGTTTGTATGGAAATCTTTCATTGTAACTTTTAACGTTATGTGCACGTGTCGTAAAGCTTTCATAAAATAAACAGGTAGAAATATTACTACGTGTATGCCTCGGTGTAATATTGACAGCTCTAGAATGTGTCATATGAAACCTTGGCAAACTCCACGTCTCGAGGTTCGACATTTTTTTTTATCAGGAAGAAAATTAATGTCTGCGTTTGCATAACACTTGAATACTCTTGCCAAGAACATGGCTTTCACGCATATATTTTACATAAATATAAAAAAAGACCCGGACCATCACTGTACGATCTGACGTGGAAACCCCCTGGTGATGATAATTCTAGGGGAGCTCGTGGGCGAGGTAGAGGGGGTGATGTTGCATGTGATGACCATATCCCTGTTTTTCGTCCTTGCAACCGCCGCTTGTGGAGTTCGACGCGACTCGAGAGTAGAGCGGTTCTTTCTTTTCCTCAAGTCGCTGGCTGTGTCTCGAATTACCACCCGGTGTACGTGGTGTTCGATGTATCAAGTTTCTTGCACCCGCGCGTCGAGACATGGCGTTTAGACATCTCGCTGCTGCGAGATTACTCTTCCGTTTCTAGCTAGCTGCCATAAATTCGAGCGTCGCTGACAGCACCTCCTCTGTCCCCCATCCCATGGGACGTTATAAAGTCCGACAGCCGCTTCTTCGCGACGGCGGCTGGAAAGTCGCTTCGGTGCCGGGAAACAAAGGCCATTAAAGAGGATGTTTGCAACATCCGTATTGTGCTGCGCGGTTTGGCGCGCTGAAACATGACGATCAAGTGCCTGGCGGTTGATTACCACCTGCGTCTGTTGAGGGAATCCTGTCGTTCTGTTGTCGCGCAGTGGCTGCGTGACCAGCCACTGGGCGACACAGAGGTGCCTCCGTGCCGCTCGTTCTAGTTGGGACGGGCCTTCGCGAGCCCCCAGTCTTCGCCTCGTGGACGGCAGCCCCGCTGAAGACCATCGATAGATCGGCGTGGTGTTCCTAAATTTGTTTTGATCTCTTTTCTCCTCGGACCACGCCGTTAACATTCAATTTAGGTGCGTGCGTTCGCCTGTTCTGCGGGGCCTTCCGGCCTGACCCGGCGACCTGTACTCTTCTCTCTCTGTTTCTAAGGCCCGCGAAGGACTCTTTTATGTCCTCCGGGCCGTAAAGATCAGGTTGGAACCATGCCCCGACAGCTTACCGGCCTAATTTTACGTTGCTTTTTGGGTATTCTTTGAAACCCCTAATCCAGCCCGTCAACCACTTTCTAAAGACGGGTGACACTACACGACCAAGCAAATGTGTTAGGCGCACATTTTGCAGCGGTTTCTAACTCCTCTGATTATTCTGCAGCGTTTCTGAAGTTCAAAACAGATGCAGAAAGAATGCAAGGTCAGTGTGGCAGGAGAAGCCTCTGCACCGTTTGAACAGCCGTTTGCAATGGTGGCGCTTCAAACGGCTCTCAAAGTCCGGAAGCGTTCATCCCACGGTCCTGATCGAATACATTATGAAATGATCAGTCATTTATCCGAGGAGTCACTAACAGCTTCCTCACTGATTTTAGTGGCCTGTGGAACGACGCACACTTTCCCTCGAATAGAAGCAGCCAGAAGTGATTCCGCTGCTGAAGCTTGGAAAAAATGCATTACTTCCTAGAAGTTACGGGCCGGTTACACTGACAAGTTGCTTGGGGAAAACGTTTATAAGGTTGTTTGATAAGCGTGTTGTTTATTTCCCTTAGCACCACAATATTTTGAATGTAAATGAGTGTGGCTGCCGATGAAAACGTTCTACTATAGACCATTAAGTTCGGCCGGAGACTGTTGTACGTGAGGCGTTTGTGAATAGGCAGCATCGCGTGTCGGTCTTTTTCGACCGAGAAAAGGCTAACGATACCTCTTGGAGACATCGAATCCTGCGTGACCTGTTTATGTATGAAGCACGCGGCAGATTGCTTCATTGAATAGAAAACTTTCTTAGTGGACGTTTCTTCTGTGGGCGGTTAGGCGCGACGATATCCAAGTGCTTTCTCCAGAAGAATGGTGTTCTTCAGGGCGCAGGTTTTAGTTTCACCCACTTCGTCATAAAAATTAACTCTCTTTGTCGAGTCATACCTTTCTCAGTATCATATTCATTATACGTAGGTGACATTCAAATCTCTGTAGCATCGTGTAATATGTCTAGCTGTGAGAGACTGCTATAACTAACCATAAATAAAATGACTAAATGGACTAATGCTTTTAAGCTCTAAAAAGAAATATATGTTCCCTCTTTTTTGTGGCGGTGCCTATGGTTAAAGGGGTACTCCGCCGTTTTCTTCATAGTCCCCGATTTGCCTGAAAACTTGCTAAAAACACCAACAAACGTCGCTGAAATAGCAACTCAAATATTTGGACAAAATAACTTTTTTTTTCGCGAAGTTACAGAATTTACAATTTTGGCCCTCATCGTGTTTTTCAAGGCGAAAAGCACTACTGGCAACATTGAAAAAGTGACGTCATGGGTGGGCAAGGGTTCACTCCTTGGGCTGTAGACTTTGTTCCCAACTGATTAAAAAAGTTTTATGGTGTCAAATGAATGCTGTGGAAGGTCGCTCCAGCTCCCGCACAGCAGCACGAAACAATTGCTCGGCATAGTTTATTTTTAGACTGCTCGCTCGAACCGCAAGCCTGCCCACCCGTGACGTCATGGCAATGAAAAGCGCGGGTATATTCGAAACTTGGTTTTGGCGTCATTTTCATTGGCCGATTTCACAATAGCTATTCTGAATTTCGCGATACTAAATAGCATACCGGAAAGAGTAAAGGACGGCAATTTCGAAAATATAGTTAGTTGGGGTTGCTCCGAAAATCGCCGGAGTTCCCCTTTAAAGTCCACTCTCATGTTAAATGGAAATGCCATCGAAGTTAGAGCCGAGCATAAGTTTTTGTGAGTGATGTTGGACAGCAAGCTTAGTTTTGTCTCCCATCTCAAATGGCTAAAGCAGAAATATATGCAGACATTGATCATTCTTAAAGGGGCCCTGCAATAACTTTTTGCTGTTTTTTTTTTAATTTACACCGAAGCTGAGTGCACTGAACGTAGTAACTCAGTGAACTTTGTCTTTTTTTTTTAAATTCGCTTTATTTTAAAAGTTATACGTATAATAAAATTACAAAAACAAGCAAAAAATAACCTTCTTCATAACGTCCTTGGTCCACTGTCCCCCCTTTCCCGCGCCCGCGGACCGCGGTGACTGAGGAATGTGGGGAGGGAGGAAAGGAGGTGAGGCCGAGGAGAGAGCTGCCCGCTAACGGGGCGGCTCTCTCTCCTCGGCTGACCAGGACCATAACGTCACGATTTCGTCACGTGGCACGCGCGTTCCACACCACGGGGCGCCTTTGTAGAAGGGGAGGTTTCCGCGTCGTGCGGTTAAAATATGACGCACTGATATTTAGTCGCTCTCTCGGTGCCCGCTGGGTCGCCCAAACCACGAGAGACGTGGAAACCGCAAAATAGGCAGACGCTTAAATAGGGTTGCAAGGCCTCTTTAAAAACCCTTCGCACAAGTCATTGAGTTAGTTTGTACTTCTCAATTGTACGATCGCGCCTAGATTATGGTTATGTTCTGTTTGCATCTGCTCGGCCGTCAACATTAAAAGTGCTTGACGCTGTGCACCACATTGGGTTGCGTGTAGCAACCGGTGCTTTTAGGACATCTGTTTTAAGCGTATATTCAAACTCAAATGAAATGTCACATAAAAAGGCGGCAGTATATAAGTCTGGTTTATGCTTACAAGGTATTATCGTAACCCACTCATCCAGCCCACAGTAGTATTCGAGAGTCTAAGTTGTGTCGTACTTTCGACCATAACCCATCTATTGCTCTACCCTTGAGTCTTATTTTTGAGAACCTCCGACTCCCCTTACCTTGCTCGTGAGGGTGTATATTTCCTAGAAAATGCCTGTCATGCTGCCCCACGGGACATCAAACCTATAGCTTGTGATTGGTGTTCTACAAAATTTAATAAACGTATTATCTCTCCACTCATTTTAGAATAGATATTCCTAGCTCAGCAAGAAAAATGCAAACGTTACTGCCAGTTTCACACTTACTGTCGAAGTCCTCAATGTATGTTGGCACCGCTGTTTATACAACTTCGTTTACCCATGAGACTTGGCTTAACAATGTCGCCAGCATTTTTACTGCCAAACTACATTGTCTTCCAGCAGCATATGACTGCATAGTCAGGAGCAAAGAGATGAAAGCCATTCTTTTTGTAGACTCTCAAAGTGTTCTCACTGCAGTATGTTCCGTTACACCAACCAAAAATAAGTTGACTCAACTCGTACAGGACAAGGTTCAACAGAGACTCGTGGGTAGGAATAACACTAAGGTTTTCTGAATCTCGAGCCACAGGGAACAAGGCTGCAGATGGACTAGCCGCCTGTTCACAGAACCTTTTACCATAAAATGTCCACGTACGTCACCAAGAACTTAAGATGTGCATAAGATTGTCACTTTCACAACTCAGGCAATTTGAATGGAAGTTAGGCGATAAAAACAAGCTTCATGTAATCAAGCCAGAACTTGGCACCAGGAAACCTCCTACAATAAAAATCGTTTGCACGAAGTCTTCCTGTGCCGCTTAAGAATTAGCCACACGTTCATAACTCATCAATACCTGCTTATACACGAACTCAACTCTGTTACGTCACGGCGCGGTGGTGGCACGTCGAGCGCACTTCCGGTTTGGGGCTGTGGACGGAAGTCACCATGCGGAAAGTGCTTTTGTACGTTGTTTTGAAAGAAACCAAACAAAATCCTGCCTTCTCGTCAAAACGCCGGGACTGGGGCTGTACTAAAAGAGTCGAGAAAAGTTTGAAGGCCAGTTTTCATGTGCTTGGATTTGTCCGAGAACGTGGATATGTGCCGTGAAAAAGAAAAACCAGACGCCGTCGGACGACAATTGTTTGGATGAATTTCACTTTGGGTTGAATTCACGGATGCTTGTGGTCATCCGATTTATTTGCTTTATGCCAACATAAAATCGGAAAACCAGCTAAGCTGTACGGACCACCTGCGGACAACGTTCAGTGCGTCCTCAAGTTCAAACGGCCGCCTGATCGTTCGAACTGTCGTCTGCTATTTCAAGCGTTTTTGCTTGTCGTCTGCTCTTTCAGACGACACCGGCTTGTAGACCTATCGTTGGCCCGGTAATTGAGATAAAAAGTAAGTGCAGGCCCCAAAAGACTTTCGAATTTGAAGGTTGATTGGAGTAAGCAGGCTCGGTGCAAACAGTAAATACAAGAAGATGTTGATCATTGTTACCTGCAGAGGCCATCGTTGACTTGTTATGCCTGATTCACGTGGTCCGATTCTGCTCGCCATTTTCAGTATCGACGTCCACCTCAGCTACGGTTCACGCTTTTGCAGCCCGAGCGACGTCGCGACTGATATTACCCAGCGGAATCTTGTCATGCGAATCAGGCTTTAGCGTCCATCCTGCGGCGTCCGCGCGGAAGGAATCGCCGCATGTTACGTTATTCACGCGAAGTTTTGCGGTGTACCGAGCCTCTGTAATTTTGCTGAGGCTGCTCAAGTAGCTAGACATTGCCAGGAAGACGTAGAATCAACAATGCCAACGCGAAAAAGAGTACGGGGACTCTCACCAACGCCGAGAACATGGTATTTCAATGGTTTGTTTATGGACGCCGGCGAGCTTTTGCCCACACTCCATCGCGCATGCGCGCCGCCGGTGGCGTGTGCTGGGGCGCTCTGGTTTGTTTGTTAACATAAGTTGGTCTCTAGGTGAGAAACCAGCGGCGTGCGAGCACTAGAAAAACCTTATCTGTTCTGCATATTTTCTTTGTATGCCGTGGCCTTCTACAACAGTACAAGTCCCTTTTCCTGAGTTTTTCAAGTACAACATCCCGTTTAATTTTATTTAGGTTCAAGGGAGCAGCCTCTCATGTCATTTGAACCTATTTAAGCTTTTCTCAAAACTACAGGCATCTAACACAAACTATAGCTAAGTTCTAGTTTGGTCTTAGTGTGCTTTTAACTAATTTTTTGTTTCTTTTAGCTTACCTAGTTTGGTGCAGTATGTCCGGAGCTCTTGCGCCTTAAACCCGCAAACAAAACCCGTAAACAACAACAAGGTTACATTATAATATGACATCATTATGCCAGTGGCACTGACGGCTGAGGATGTTTTCTTATCATTAACATAATTATTAAAAAAAAGTAGTGGAAAGTTACGCTTATGCAGTGTGTGCAGGTGAGTTATACAGCCAGGGGGACATGGTATCGGGGGCTAATGTTAATGATCAGACGGCTAATTAAGTCAAGTTTGGTAAGTATAGCTTCAATTAGTGAAAATAGACATGTGGTTCCAATTAAAAACTTGCTGAGCGTCATAGAAAACCACAAAATCAATATTTTCTAGAAATACTTTGAGCGCGTGGAAAGCGAAGTAGTGCACTAAAGGTACCACTCGTGCAGTGGTACAAGGCTGGGGCTAAGATAAAAGACGGAAAGATCCCGCGTGCGCGGTATCGCACCTGCATCGCTCCTATTTAAAAAGTTAATTAACAAAATCTACTTAATTAGTTGACTGATCATCACGATTCGCCATTATACTATGCCCCCTGGCCGTATACCTAACCTGCACAAACCGTGTAAATGTAGCTTTCACGGCCTGTTTGAAACAAATTTAATTAAAAAAATAAAACAACAACTTACACACATTTTGCATATATAAAAAAATCCCTGGCAATGTGCCCTTCTGTGGCCTCGTGAGTGTGCCTGCCCAAAGAGTAGCTTAAGAGGCCCTAAAAGCTGTGCATTTTGAACGCCTTTTGGAAACGCTCCAAAGACAGCCGATCTTTTATTTTTATTACTGTTTATGTTATGATTCTTGAAAATACAAAACGGCATCTGAAAAACAGGGTGGACAGACCCATAGCTCTTAAAAAATAAAACAACCTCTTTGACATAGGTATCATCATCATCATCATTATCATAATGATAATTATTGTTCTTTTTATTATTAATATTATCGACCACACCAGGCTGGACTGTTTGCGGAACTGCTTGGTATGCCTGACACACAGTCTGAGGAGCACATCAAGCCACTGATGTGCCCACAAGTCCACAAGTAAGTACCGTGTTTTCCGGGCTATAGTCCGCACTTGGTATATAGTCCGCAGAGGCAAATTTGGGGTCGAAAGTAAAAGTTCTTGCTTAGATAGTCCGCATCCGTTGCATAGTCCGCCAGCCGTGCATAGTCCGCACCTGGTGCTTAGTCAAGACGAAAATCTTCTCAAACACGGCATGCTTTAACAAAATGTCTGCTTTCTTAGCTCACAAAGAGGCTCGTATTGTACACAAATCATCATTAACACACTATTTCATTCACAAAATTTGTCACGACTGGTCATAATGAACAATCTTGAAAAACAAAACTGTACAGTCCGCATGCGTAGCAAGTCCAACTTTCGGGGACACGGCAGTTTAGTTCCAGATTTTAGCGACACGTGGCGTATCGACCTTTACGAATTTTCAAAACGTAGTTTCGCGCGTCGATCACAATCTCGCCCTTCTTTCCCATCCCTCCCCCACCGTCCTGCTACGGTCCGCCGGTGACCTCCTCGCCTTCTTCCGCCTTCCGTCTGCTCCTGCGGCCGCGTGCTGCGTCATGGGCAAGACACGTTGGAGAGACCAAAAAAATAAAAAAAAGTTCGCTTATCGCGGACAATATACGCAAAGATCGTGGAACAAAAAGAAAGGCTAAAAAAGACGCGGAAAAGATTAAAACTTCGCTGAAAATCTAGATTCATTTGAGAGGCCTATTTCACTGTTGTGTCTAACCATGTCAGGAAGGTACATACAGAAAAAACGCGTTGAAATCAATCGCTGAGGGCATTCAGTCGTAGGGCTACGCCTTCTGTGCGCGGCTTGTCCTGGCACTGTGGATTGTCCAATTCTCACCGTTCATTCTCCTTTAATGTCTCTCCCCAAGCTGACTCCTCGGCGTTTATTTCGGGTGCTTTAGAGCAAAAACAGAAATGAATATTCAGGGGCAAAATGAATTCAGCGTACCCGCTAAGCAGGCGTGGAAGCATAAAATAATAAAATATGACAAGGAACCAACGTTTCTTTATAAAATAAATGTAAGGGCGCAAATGAGCCAATGTACATTAAACATTATTAAAAACAAAAATGAGACTGCAGGTAACAACACACGCACTAGGAATTCTCAAACACAGATTAAATTTTATTTTCCAAAACATGGTTAAATAGGAAAAAAAGAAACGAACGCATAAGGGGAAGGAAAAAATCTCTTTCCACAAAAGTACATTCCGACTGTATAAGAATTGTATACCGTTATGGGATGTGACATCAGTCGAAGAAAGGGAAAACGATGACCACAAACGTTTGATAAAGGAATCGCTCGCAATACTACGTCACGGAAACGCTATTAATAGGCCTTGGTTTTGTGTACCATATATCTTGGAGGATGTCGCGGAGGCCGTCATTTTCCTGGTTACTAACGGAATGTACATTTGTAGAAAGAGGTGTTCTTGGGAGTCTTCCCTTCCCCTTATTAGTTAGTTTTTTTTTTCTATTTATCCAGGTTTTGCAAAATAAAATTTCAGCTGTGTTTGAAACCTTTGAGTGTGTGTATACACTATGATACAAAATGGGTGATAACTAATTTCTGACGAGTTTCTAAATATGCCAAATGAACTTCAAGAATATTACAAAAAATACGACACTTATTTTTAATAAAGTGACAAATTCTAATTGTGTTAATTTGCAACAGGTGACACACAATCCGCTAAGCTAACAAACATTTAAAAAGATCGGTGAGCTTTTTTCTGCATCCGCTCAAATGCCGGCGAGCTTTTCTCCGCATCTGCCGGTTTTCCTGTGAGCTTTTCTCCGGTGAGCTTTTTCCCGCCGCCCCTGAACGGGACGCAGCAGATATCGTAGTGGGCAACATAGGACAGTTGCAAAGGTGCCATAGCTGATAGCGGAGCGGGCTTCATATGAACAGCGGAGCATGTCGTAGAAGGGTATTAGAGCGGACCGCATCGGATAGGGAAGCTGACAGTAGCATCGTCTTAAAAATTTCGTCGTAGCGTATAAAAAGTCACCATGAAGTCTCAACAACACCGTCATGTGCGCCACAAACTAACAACGCAGCTTGTAACTTTCGTCGCGCTGTGCGCGGATGCGTCGGCATCCGGGACGTTTCGGCGATAGATCAAAGGGGCGCATTCAATTTTCTAAGTGCGTCTTTTTTTCTTTTTTAATTAGCCGCATTTTCGGCGACCTCCAACCATATTGGCGGCGTGTGCGAACTACAGAGGGCGCTCCTCTAGCTATCATCATCATCGTTTGTTACGTCACGGGTAGGACAGACTGGGACAGACCGCGCATATCTTGGATTCCTCGGCTCGTCAGCTCACTTCCTGCGCTGTTTGGGTAACACGCGGCAAAGCCGGTTTCACACGTTGTGTTTATTTGGCGAAGTGATATTTGTAGTAGGACATTTTACCAAAGTTTGAAACCGAACATGGCACGCGTAGTCGTGCCAACAAAGATTTTGAGCGCTGAGGTGTCGAAGCGCTCGGAAGGTGGTGTGCTGTTCTCTACCCCAGTACAAAAAGCTTGATGATGACAATAGAATATCCTGCACTTTATCCTACTACGACATCTACCACGGCGAGTAGGGTGTACGTTTGATTATGATTTGGACAAAATAAAACTAAGAAAGAATGTCTCATCAAATTGAAAATAGTAAAGCGAAACTCGAGAACCACTTGCGTGTGTAGTAAACACTTCAGTGAAAGCGACTCCGTGTATGCTGTTGGTTCCAATCTGTTCTGTGTATGCTGGTTTCTTATTAGTTCCGTATTGATTCCTTTGTTTAATTTTGTAAACCAGCAAACGACCTTTTCCTTAAAATAACCGGCAGGAAGAAGCAGTGGCTGGCTTCCGTAGTCGTTTCAACTGAATCCTTGCTTACTCACCCGGTCGATGCGAAACGTGCGAGACCCCTCGCGATCTAAGCCTTCAATCTAGTAAGTCGGTGACACTTCAGCGTCCCAAAAAATGAAGAATGCACCTGCTATGAATTACTACCGTGTGTTTGTTTAATATTTGAGGACCCAAATTTCGCATAATGCGTGATGCGCTTCTCAGCGAGCAGTTTTAAATTTGTAAGCAATTCTTAATAAACTATAGAATATAACAAAATCAATCACCTGAATTTGCCGGGCCATGGCCGACAATTTAGCAATTTATAAAAAGTTCTGCTTTTCTTTCGAGCAAAAGTCGCGATGTGACCAGCTTCTTTGCCGCGTATTCGATTCGGGAGGAGTTAAGCCTCAGTTGCTGGCGAGCATTTGCTCGGCAGCAACTGTCAAGTCACACTTGGATGGAAGCGTCAGTATCGGCCAGCTCAACTAGAACAAGTATGCAGAGCTTTGCAACACAACTGTGTGCGCGTGCATAGCTAAGAACAGCACGTCATTTACTCGGGTGAATGCAAAACCGTTTTCTACAGCAGCCTCCAAGCTCTGAAAAAAGAAAACCAGCCTTCAGAGAGGCTGTGAATAGCCCTGATTCACGCCGCGCAAGCTGTTATGTGAAGCTCGAGGCATGTTTTTGAACATTTTTAAGGTTTTTCCAATTTCTAATTGCCAATTATATTTTCTTATATAAAAAGCAACTTCGAGGCGCTGTTATTTTCGTTACAAAGATCACTCACAAAAACGTTATACACTTTTTTTTTCAAGAAATATACAGTTTTAATTGGCATAGATGCGAACTATAACATATCCACTTCGTGCTTTGAAATAGCACGTCGTCTGCTCGCATCCTACCAGCCGCGTCACAGGAGGGCGCCCGCGAGGTGGCGTCACCAAAACATCTCGTCGCCAATACGGCTACCGCCTTATAATGGTCCCAAACAGATGGTCCCGGACAAACTGCCCCCGGAAAGGGTAACCCGAAGTGCTAACCCGAAAGAAAAAAAAATGGTCCCAGTGAAAGTTTCCGCATTGTCTGCCTTATCTTCGCCGGTTCTTTTTTTTTTTTAGTGTATTTAGTTTTCTTGTATTGATCATATCTTACTGAACATCTAAATACGGTATTACAAAACAGATGTGAATTCCGAAACACTAGACGTTTCAGTTTAGCTATTAAATTTTAAACGCTGAAAGCCTGTGAATTGATGAAGCTAGAGGAAACAATCATAGCCACATGTTGAGGAGCAAGTATAGCAGGCATAATGTAGCTAATATCTACAAGAGCACGCAACACAATCTTTTTACCATTCCTACTGCTTTCTGTAGACTCATTCAGCGTGTAACTACTTTTAATGTATACATACACATTTATACTGAAAAATACACACCCTTCATTGAATACAGCAAATCCAGACATTGAATTGGAGGTCCTTCCATTCAATGAGGTGATATGTGTGGGGATCGGTGCATAATGCTCACCCACAAAAGGTCAAGAAATGCAATTTAGTCTTTGACTGACTCGCGAACTAATCGGGAGCTCGCGCTCGTGCCCGCGGTGCGCCTTTGAAAGTCACTGCCGACGTCAGCGCGCAGATTGTTGCCCGCTTGCCACACACTTCACCGAACGCCGTTTCATCGAATCGATCTACAACATTTGGTCAAATGTCGGGAAGGCTGGCATTTTTTCCGGTGTTAGAAAGTTAACTAGTAGACCTTGATTTTGTTTTAATCACCATACATAATTGATTTCGACGGTAAATTTTTCATCACATCTTTGGTGCAATGCGAGACACAAGTAGAGTGGGCATGTAACTCACTGAAAGCCATGCATGGTCGAAGGAACGCTCATAATAGTTTTATAAGATATACGAAAAGACGCTTGAGTACAGTAAACGATACATTACATGTGTGACCTGTAATCCCAACTTTGTGGCGTGGAGAGAGCAGAGTATTTTGTTGATACGACAACAATCTCCAGAGAGCTTGAGGCTACCTGCTGACGCCGTAAAATCTGAAGCAAGAACGTTTGCACACAGGAACTGTGGGCACGGCGCGTCCGTAGAAACATCTTTCAATTATGCGAAAATTAATTATATGGCTATATCTTTTTAAGTTTTTTAAGTACCGAGGTACTTTTGAAACGTTTGCATGTATGCCCTCATAGGGGCTTGTGATGTATAAATATGAATATATTTTTATTTACGGAACATTCCAGACCTTTTTGTTTTGTTAAGGCCGATATGTTGTTGTAACAACTAAACATTTATATTTTTTACGTTATTTATTTAGTGTAATATTCTAAAATACAGCAAATCTACGTCTTAATTCTGCAGAAATAATTGTTGTCATAAATGAATTTCCTGTCTTGCAAGGGACTCTGGTAGCTAGAAATTTCAATATTAAAAAGAATACAGTATTTGCTTGACCCCTTTATGGCCAGATGCGGGTTTGTGAGTGCTTCGCCGTGCACTTGGCCTGATGGTCATTTATTAATGAGCTTAAGTGCCCAGTACTGGTACCGAAATAATAAGTTAATTGGTTAAGGAATCAAGACATTCACTTAAAATTAGAGTCCTCTGTGAGTCACTCATTGCATTATCATAAAAGACACCTACATGGAAAGACTCAAGCTTTACGTAAATGCCTGCTGTCGCTACGTGCTTCCTATGTGTTGGTACGCTTCTTTTTTCTGCGACAACTTGGCGATATCGAAATAAAAACTAGCATCGCCTACAGTGTTATTAAACGGCCCTACGCTCGCAGTGTACCCGCCACTGATATGCCATACCAGCGATTGCTACGAGTTAAATGCTCAAAATTGGCAAGAAGTCAGTCCGTGAATAATAAATACATATTAAACTTGTTTCTTTCTATCTGTACTGTCTATTTCTCGAGTCAGGCGGAAGCGTGTGGCCCTCCTCGATAATTAAAGTGCGAGTGTGGAAAAAGAGAAAACGGAAAACAATGGCGAGATGGTTAACATGAGAGTAGTAGTAGTAAGCGTTTTATTGAAATTAAAAACCTTTTCAATAATACCCTTACTACTACTGCTCTCAGGTTAACCTTCTCGCTATTGTTTTCCGTTTTCTCTTTTTCCATACTCGCACTATAATTTTGGAGAAGCTTAAGCTGAGAGGTTAGTCACGGCTTGCTACTTTGTACAGGGCGGTTCTGTATTTAAGAAAAAACACTTCAATGGCCTTCATTTGGCCTCCAGGATCACGAATATCAAGATTATTTTTCAACTCGGTGCACGGAGGCTGCATAAATTAATTTTTAAAGTACCGCCGAAGCCCCTCCTTTCTGGGGCGTGACGTCACACTAGGAGTTTTCAGAATCTCTGCTGTCGCGCATCTTCAGCACCTGTCAAAGCTATGCACGCGCACTCTTGCTATCTTCAAAAAGGTCAGAAAGAGACGTCACGGCTGGAGTCAGTGCGGAAAAATATACCTGTCAAGCTTGCAATTGCACGCGCTGCTTACACGTGTGGCACGCGCTTGGCGGCCCAAAGATCCTAGTATGACGTCACGACTGGTCGGAGGTTTTTCGTGTTTCCTCGCGTTTAGTTACATGTTCGGGGAAAATAACCGTGATATTCAAATTCACGGGATAAAAATACGCCAGAATTCACCTCTAACTCGTTTTTTCAAGAAGTGTTTCAGCTTCCCTTTAACACGTTCCCACACCAAGCGCCGCCGCTTCAAGATCGTAGACGTTTTGTTGGAACATAATAAAACATGTCATGTGTTCAAGAGCATGTTTATTTCCATTGTTATTTCTTAACATTGCATCGTAACATGTGGTGCCTGCATGATAAATTGCCTTTATCGCCTCTATGGCGAATCGACATGTGACGAATGGACCGTATTTTCACCTTAAAAGTAATCGCTACAGATAACAGCGACATTTTAGACAGAGGGTCAAAAGTGTCGAAAAATTTACTTGGGAGCATTTTGTCCAGGCTTTTACATGGTACCAAATCGTCCGGGACCATATTTTCCACGACCATATCGTACGGGACCATTTTGTCCGGGACCATATTGACCTACACCCGTTGAAATGTGGCCTGGACGCGTGACAGCGTAGCCTTTAGTGTATTAATAAATGTCCCGAGACGCTCATTGACGCGTGACCTTCCACTGCGTTACCGGCAGGCTTCTGACACCAGCATGGCAGACGTCCTGTGCAAGCCATTTATAGATATGTCGCTTGCGCGTATCTAATCGCGCATCGGTTTATGATGTCAACTTTGCCGACGAGAACCAAAAAAAAAACATATTATGGCGCTTGTACTTTGATCTTGTTTTTTTTTAAACTCTAGTGCATGCTGACTCATTTTTAATATTAGTTAGACCTAAGATAGCTCTTAAATGATATTACAGTAGAGTGGCAGCAGAAACACCAATAATCATACCCAGGGATCTTCGTTTTCGAGTAAAATTCGATATTTCCGATTTTTGCACCCGGAACGAGTTTTATGAAAACCGAGTTAAACCTGCTTCCTCCCCGAAAACCCACTTTCCTGGAAGGCGAAAACCAACTGAAAGTCTGTAAATTAAGAGACATTCTAGGATCAATTTTAGTGTGTCCCCAGTGTTGCAAGTTCAAAGATCACATATACTTTCTAATTTGAGTGACCGCCGACATATATTCGCTTTGAAACGAGCTTAGATGTACTTGGGGGCGGCGAAGAAAAGCTCACCAGAGAAAAGCTCCCCACCAAACCGGCAGATGTGGAGGAAAGCTCACCGGCCTTTGAGCGAATCCACAGCAAAGGTCACCGATTTTTTATTTGGTCTCAGCTTAGCGAATTGTGCGTCACAGGTGGCAATTTAACACAATTAGAATTCGCCCATTTAAAAATAATTTTTCACTTTTTTGTAATATTCTTGAAGTTCATTTGGCATATTTACTTATTCCTCAGAAACTAGTAATCACCCATTCTGTATCTTAATGACGCCGCAAGTATAAAATCCGAACATCGGACACCCGTAAAAAGACAACAATTTATTGACAGCTCGACAGTGCGCCGTCAGTAGCTCTGTCAGATAAAGAGGTTTGTTTTTTGCGAGCTAATATGAATAGCGGTGTGTAAACTGTTTCAGCTCCGAAGATTGTGTGGTGCCTGATAGATGAGTAGATGTTTGTTGTTGTAATCAGTGTCGGCTACGCTTTTTTTTTTCTGTTATTTTCACTAATATTACTTTAGTTGCGAGTACAGCCTCGTCCTGTCGCGTTTGTTGTCTTCACTCCGTCTTCGTCGTTTGAGCGGTTTTCATCATGTATAACCTTTACCAACTCGCCCAACTCGCTACCTTACAGAAGACTAGTTCTCATATAGTCACGAGTAACAACGGTGACAAAGTGCAGCTCTGAAGGTCGTGGGTGGCTCGGCGTAGAAGGGCACTATCACACAAAGGCAACGTGTGGAAACACCAGCACGGACGGCTAGAAAACGTGCTTCTCCATGGAAGAAAGAAACCTCGATATCCTACTGACCGTTCTATCCTCTTTTCAAAGGTTAATAAAAATTTCAAAGAGAATTTCAGGCACGGCGTTGTTAAGCACGCATTTTTGGATTTTCGGCATTTACAGTTTTGCTTTTTAGGTATTAGGCAGACATTATTAAGTTTTCGAACTTTTTCCTGTTCTTCAAGTTCGTGAAGTTTTTAAATAGGCATTCTTGCTTAGAGAGGAAACTACAAAAAAAAAAAAACTCGCCCGCCATTATTAAATTGGCGCCAATATACACAAGAAGTTTAACAAATATTACAAAAAAATTAATTTCTTTTTTTTATAAAGCTGACGAATTTTAATGACAGTCGATTGACATATGTTACGCGTGATCCAACAGCCTCCATATGAAAAGAAGAAAAAAAATCGGTGAGCTTTTCTCCGCATACACTCAATGGTCCGTGATCTTTTCTCTGCATCCGCCAGTTTTGCGGTGAGCTTTTCTCCGGTAAGCTTTTCTCCGGGACTCGGTACTTGGAGACTGGAAACAAGTCCATGGAAGCTAAGTACTGAACAAGTGATCTGTTGGCATGACGCTAATGCGCGATACCCAAGCTAATGAATATCGCGCCTACAATGTTTTAGGTTATGAAAGAACCTGCGCTACTTCAAAAGGTAGTTCAATTTCGTTTTTCTAATGTGTTTTAAGTGCTCTCTCGACACCTTGACCTCAGGTCATTTGTGGAGAAATGAAGGATTGGGAGTGCGGTGGGTGTGAAATGCTTAAAAGTGGTGCCGGAGACGGGTCTTTCGACAGGCCTTGTGAAAAACAAGGAATATCATGTGAGCTCGAACACTGTTTCTGCGTATTATCTGTACATTGCATAATTTCCTTAGCGTAAATAAAAATAATCATGCCCTGAAGCCGACGCGCTATAGTGAATTTCATTTTAAATTGTTCATATTTTCTAAACGAAACTCGTCAAGACCCAAATTTTTGAATGACTCCTTAAAAAGCCCGATTTCTCCCGGATTATCACGTATAAGAATAACACTCGATTTTTCAAAAATATACAACGCAAAACCGAAGACCTTATTAACGCACCCTATTGAAATTGCGACAAGTAACTTCGTGCTGGTTTGCAAGAGTGTAAACAAATACATGCGAAATATGCAGACAAAAAGTTATAAATCTTCAGCACTGATGCGCAAAACCTACTTAAATACGAAAATAGGTTGTAATCTGCGGGTCAATATACTTATATAATAAAAACATGAAGAAAAAAATTGTGTCAGCCTCGAGAGGGTTCGAACCCCCTGCGCGTGAAACCGGTACACGGCAATGCAGGCCCGGCGCGATAACCGCTTCGCCACTACCGCAGACGGCGATGAAGGCATAAAGCTAGGTTATTACCTTGCGTCAGCTCGCCTGGTGTGGCTCGTGGAGGTATGTCGTGCAAAATGCGTTCAGGAACCTTTCTGAATGGTACTACAATGAATCTACCTGGCTAAAGGAGTCGCTCATAGTCCTGGCCTCCTTAATCACCGATTACTTTTTTCAGGGGTCTGCCTAGAGTAATTTAATACCGCAAAGTTCGTCTCTCTCTCGAGATTTCCCATACAAACTGACCAGAATTTGAACCGCATTTGGAACCACCTTCCGCTCTTTTTCAGGCTCTTTTTTTATGTCGAGGCGATGTCAACGCTCATCAAGAACCCATGTCTGGTGTAACTTTGATAACTGTGCGCTCATTTTTATTTTATAACGAGAAAACGAATTTTCCCATTGAAATTTCGACAGGGTACCGGCGTCTAAAGATAGATGGCGCAGTGGACGTGTCTCAGAGCCGTTTATTGAAGAGTTTGCCATACATTGGTTTGAGCGAGCATCTCGGAGGCCGAGGTTCAACGATGCAGGAAATTTCGTTGCTGGTATCGCGCATCGATTTGCTTCGTTTCACTTATGCGAGTCACCACCAGAAGCGGCAAGTCACGGGCGTGCTGCTCAGGTTTTGCTCGAGCGACGCGAGCTGGAGAAACGGCAAGCGTTGGTCTCGCTACTGAGTTTGGCTGCTCAGTGAAACGAAGTATGGAACCGAGTGCCGAGCGGGACTCCGCGTTCAAGACGTCGCGCGCACCCCCACCCTTGCACTGCTTTCAGCCAGTCTCAGGACGCTGTTCTAGCACCGAGACAGCGTCGGGCACGAGCGCGGGCTTTGGAAGCGCTTCCTATGCACGAGGTCTCGCGCAACACAACGTGTTTCGCTGAGCTAGCTCACGTGCCTGCTTGTCTACTGCAGACATTTGTGAGATGTGAGTATGCTCCGATTGCCGACGTTGTGTCACAAATTTAGTCTACGCTCTAGCGCGGGGGATATTGGGCTGGCGGCGTCTTGTTCCGCCTATTGTCCAAACTCTCCATAATGTACGGCTCTGGTGTCCCCAGAGCCGTATATTAGGAGAGTTTGACAATAGGCGGAGCAAAGGCCGCCGCCAGCGCCGAATATTCCCCCACGCTTAGAGCGTAAACTAAATTTGTGACACAGCGTCGACCAATCAGGAGACCTCTACTCCATCTCACAAATGTCTGCGAGTGAAGACAAAGGCACAGGCGCGTGAGCCTAGCTCAGCGAAACGCTTTTGTTTGCACGAGACCTCGTGCATAGGAGGCACTTTCCAAAGCCACGCGCTCGTGCCCACGCCTTTGTCTGCACTGCTAGAACAGCGTCCTGAGACTGGCTGAAAGAAAGCAGTGCAAAGGGTGGGGTGCGCGAGCGTCTTGAGACGCGGAGTCCCGCTCGGCACGGCTCAAATTATACTTCGTTTCACTTTATCTTCGAGCGAAGCCAAAGCTATGAGGCGCGAGACCAGCGCTTTTTGCATTTCTCCCCAGCTCGCGCGCTCGAGCAAAGCCTGAACGCACGGAGCTTCCGTGCTCGCGCTTCCAGTTTTGCCTTTGCTCGCACATAAGGTGAAACGAAGTAAAGTCGTGTCACAAATTTAGAGCACACGACCACCGCTAGGGGCTGTTTCGCGGCCTGTGGTTGGCCCCGAGATGCTCGCCTATTCAAACCAATGTATGGCCAAATCTCTCCAATAAACGGCTCTGGTGTCCCCCATTGCTGGGTGCGATAGTCCGCACAGCCTCAAAATTTCAACTTTAAACATGTTTAGTCCGCGGACTATAGCCCGGAGAATACGGTACATCACGTTGACCTGGTGCGATCATCAGGCATCTAGTGTAGCCATCAGACGCTCTGGTGAGCTCACGAGGCTGGTGTGCGGCTTACATCAACCTGTCTGGTGGACACACCAGAAATTTTGTTGTTACGCCAGATTGTTTGGTATTACACCAGGATTTCCTGGTGTTACACTAGGATTCTCTGATGTATTTTTGATTAGGGAGCTGTTACACTTATTCAACTTATCAGTGCTCTACCTTTTGGCTCAGACCCAATATAAGTGATTTATTTGGCAATAGTAAGTCTGCTGTGTTTCATGCCTTTTTTCTTAACCCTGTCATGTTCCTGTCGACACCGCAGTCTCGGATAATTTCTACAATGACAACCCATTGCCGCAACCGAATGCCGACGCAAAAGCTGCTGAAGAGTTTTTGAGTGCCAAGGAGTGGTCCCAACGCATTCCAGTATGCACTAAGGCCACAGAAACGACGAATTAGGAGAGATGAATTCCGCAAATTGTTTTTTTTTTTTGTGCCCGACAATTTAGGCATGGAGCGCGTGAAAAGTGTTCGACTCCTGCGGGAAACCATCCGCAGAAACATAATTACTAAGGTTAACATATAATAAAACCTCGAGTATTGCTTAACTCGGGTTCCACATCATGTTGCTCTGTCCTCTGTGTCTTACGCAGCCGGCTGCCTAACGGCCTGGTACCACTTACTCGCTTCGTCAGTTCGGAAACTGTGGATACGAAACCGCACTTCGGTGGGGATGTCGGAGAAACGGTTGTCCCACTCGGAAGAACTCAGTCTTTATATACTCGGGGGCAACTTTCAATGGCAATGAAGCCAAAGGCACGGGGTCTCCTGCCCCTCTCTATATAGCACTGATTGAAGCTGATCGCGCGTTCCGCCTCTCCTCAGATATGCCACAGAAAGTTGATGTTATTTTGGGCTCATGTTTTGTTTCTATCTCTTCCATCTGGAGACCCGAAAACCATGGGATGATTAGCACAACGCTATTCAACAGACCATCGGAGAGCCTGGTGGCCTTGTCTTGCCGAGAGTCGCAGTGCCTGTGTTAGCACTGTGCTCTCCGTGCTTGACAGGGGTCTGTCGGCTCAGGGGTTGATGCGCTTTATGGTGGTGTAACATTGACCAAGTGGACGATTTGGTTTTCGCTCCTTGCGAGCACTTGTCCTGCCTCTCGTTGCGTCGACATTGCCGGCGGTGTTCAGGGACTTTCATTTTATGGGTGTCCGGTTCTCCCGAGTTGGTCAGGCTAACGGCTGCTGTGTTTGCGGTTCGGTCAACTCGGGGCTCGATAATTGCTCGTGGTTTAACCTCGCGTCTCGAAGAGCGACGCAGATTAGCCTGCGAGCGTTTGGTTTGTTTTCTTCCGTAGACTCGTAAGATTGACGGGGAGGCTACTGGTGTTGACTTTTAAGAGGGGCAGCTTGAGACAACGTTGTCGCCAAACTACTGTCCCCTTTTTCTCATTCGCAGGAGGTATTGCTTAAATGAATTGTCCGGCGAAAACCGGAAGTGCATTGGTTGTTGCGCTAATAACACCAAGAATGCCTCTATATGCAGGCGTGTTATGTTCATTTCCTTTGAGGGCGCCCAATATTCGTGAAACCTATCATAAGCGCATGTACGAAACTACACACTTGATTTTGCAAGACCCACTGGCTGACATCCATAGTAACCGCTTGGTGTCACATAACGCAACGGATTGTCGGCTTGGGGGGGGGGGGGTCATAGGCGTGACTGACTTGTATTTTGTTTCTCGTTATATATTCTGCTAGGGTGAACCACGCTGAAATACATTCCTTGTAATGCGATTCCCGAGCGTGTCTGCGAGGAATTGCGTCTTTTGCCGGGATATTATTTGAAAATTCACATTAGCTCCGGAAAAACCACGCGAGAGCTCCACCCACTGAAAGATCATTCCTAATACGATATTTTTAGGCTCGTCGTATTTTATCAGCATTTTTTGCTGTGCCGCCGTTGAGACGCAGCCTTTTTAGCGGCCGTTAAGTTTTTCTTAGAGGGTTACCGAGGAGCTGGGGACCGCTATTGTGGCTACTCGGCTTGATCTCCGTCGCAGCCCATCTCAGGGGTTGCAAATACTTAATTTCCATTCAGTATAGACTTTGGGCGGGAGATATATGTTGATATAAGGAAGAGTTCACGGATGTATTTTGCAAGCACTGCTTCCAGTCGCTACGTGATGCCGCACCGAAGGTGCCAATGGAAACCGGAACTTAGGGGTTAACCTGTAACGAGAGAGTTTAGTCGCACGCCTCACCGTCAGGAACGCTTAGAGTTTTCCAAAGGTTCACAAGGCTAAATTCTCTCGCTAGCCTCGATTTGAGATTGTGGCTATTTTCTCACGATGTATCATTGGTCCTTCGAAGTGACTACATAAATTGGCTTCTCAACTTATCCCGATATGATTTACTACTGAAATGCCCAAAGTTGGTGGACTTATTACTAGTCAATACGCAGATATGGCACCCCAGGAATAAAAAAAAAGTTTTTTTCCGATGGAGGAAACAAACTGAAAGGGGAAAAAAGTAGAGAAAGAGGGGGGGGGTCGCTCTTTATGTAAGGGGGGGGGGGGTTTGGTGCGCATATTTTTTAGGGTGTCAATCTCTTCGTAGAGGGGTCTGTATAAATCCCTGCCTCAACCTATGCAGCAAATAAATTACCCCTTTACCCCGAGAGAGGAAGAAACGCATATTAGTCTTCACGTGCGAGAGAGGAAGAAAATGCCCCTTTTGTGGAATTTTTGAGTGGCGTCGAGGGGGAGAATAAAACAAAAGGAACTGCTACCTAAGCCTTTGTTTCTCCTTTCGTAGGGTTCCCAAGAAGTGATTCGCGCAACACGCAACCCACTCCCCCCCCCCGCTCCTGCGTAAAGTTTGCATAGAAGGCGAGGAGGGTGAAACGCCTTCTCCAGATTTGCTACTGCGAAAATCCGGACTCCTCCTGCGGCTACGGCAGAGATCAAAATTTTCAACTTTCAGCCCGGCTTGCGAAGCAGGAAAACTTCACCGGCGACGTCACAAGCAAAGTCACTACTCTCTCCCGGATTGTTCCGGGTGACGTTTTGCGGGCTGATTTGAACCGCCCTTTTTTATGAAAATATTATTTCTGAAACCGTAATGAAAAATTTCGCACTGCTTTTTGAAATGAGATCGGTAGCAAGATCGGGAGTCCAACAGGAACTCTCTTGACAAGTAATGATACAAAAATAATAATTACAAGTGTCTAAAATATAAACGCGCCTGCAAACGGCTGCATGATGATGAACAATACATTTAAGGTTTATGTTCGCCGCTGTTGTAGTTGTGCTTACACAAGTGGTGAAGTTAATTTATTTTCAAATCAAGATTTCCCAACGTGGACAACAAACATATCGGTGTAATAATCTGGGTCTCCGCCGTTGCTTTGTTTCCAGTGTGAGCGAATGACATTTTCCAGATCATCTTTGTATCTTGCCCTTGATTCGACGGGAAGTAGTGGCAAAAACGGAAGGACAGCGATATTCGTTCCTGAAACATAGAAAACACTTGTCATCGACAGCGTAATTAACCCTTCAGGGGATAGAGCTATTATGTTTCTGTTTCTAATCACTAACGTATGAAAACTATTACGGGTTTCTTTTCCAAGTTTTTCAGTTTTTATTTTTAACCCGTTGAAAACTACACTAATGTGGTCTGTAAACATGAGTTATACGGACAAAGGGACATAATGTAGGAAGTTAATCGTCGCGGTAAGTTGCATAATGAACTAAATCAGTTCATTAACCTTTTTAATTCATGACTATAAACATATGGTTACATTTGAAAACTCGCTGAGCGTCATCGAAAGGCGCCAGGAAAGTTTAGAGAGATTCGGAGCGCGTGGGAAGAATTGTGGTGCGCCTAAGTCACTACTCGTGCAACGTAAAGCCCTCATGAACTGATAACTGGCCCCATTCATTGTTGTAGAAATGATCGAGACACGTGGCGCTCGCCACTTCTGGGAAGAACATGGCGTCTGAAATCAGCTCAGTGCTGCGCTGTTTTACCGTGGTCTTCCCGAGGGCTGCACGTTGCACGTGCCCCTTGCACCGACGTGCACCTCGAGCTACGTTCGCAGGGTCCACTGACTTTAGTGGAACGTGCTCAAGGCTGGCGGTGCGAAAAAGTGGATGATAAGCTCGCGGCGGTATTATCATCCGCGTATTCTCACTGCCAGCCTTACGCCTGTTGAACGGGTGGTGTCCGTCTCCCTCCAATCTGAGCGAACAAGTGCGTCGTTTTATCCTTGCGCACTGCCTGGCGTTGGAACGCCGGACACCGGAATTTTGCGGCCGTACCCGTTTGAACAGTAAGTGGAAATCGCGGTATAAGATATTGTATGTCTTATACCGCACCACTGTTCTTACTTTTCTACTACTTTCTGTAAGAAAAAAATGAGTGAGGGATCAATTACAAGCTTTTGTCCCGCTTTTGCGGAAAAAATTCGAGCTAAAACTCCTAGAACTTGCAACCTTGAACGGCAACGGAAGCTTATTGGTTAAAGAAATACAAAAGATGAACAATTCAGGTATTGTTTTAATTTGTAGAACACTTGAGCTGGAGCCCAATACTCGAATACAGCTCAAAATATATATCTAGTCATGAAATATATGGAATGAAAAGATAATTTTTGTGGCCATGGCCAAACACGCCGGCATGGTAGGTACACTTCGCACCGATGTAACTATGAAGCAAAACAAAATGATGAAACATGTTTTTTTTGTGAGTGAATGAACACCAGAGAATGGTGTAGAACTCTCAGTATAAAAAAAATCAGAGATCGTTTTTTATTCTTCTTTGAAGTTTAACTTCGTACAAGTTGGACAAGTTTAGAGTGGAGGGTTGATACTCGTCTTTCAATCAACGGGTTGCCTTTTCCCCTACCTCATTTTCCCCAAAATTGAAACAAATAAAGAATTTGAGTTTAAAAACCACTTACGAATGGTCTCCTCCAAGTCCTCAGCGAGAGAAGCTTTTGTTAGAATCTCACACGCATGGGGCTTCAAGTTCACAGTTTTCAGAATGTCCAGCATGTAAGATATGAGGCTGGGGTGGTCTTCAAGGTCCTGGCGGCAAGGAATAAACTTCTCGCAGATCTGGAACAGGATTAAGGGTGCATGTAACCAAACTGGGACAACCGGAACATTACCAACTACGACATTTCGGAAGTAAAAACGTGCCGGCTGTTGTACTTCTCCCACTTCTCTCCCAAGACAAGTAGGAATAAGGATCAGAATCATACGATGACGTCACATGCAACCCATGTATTAGAGGAATCAGTCTTCACCGTCCTGTCAAGCAGTATTCACTGGAATGATGGCAACGACAGGGCATCACCTTTCGAGTGCCCGGCCTCCGGAACACGCCCGTTACCATCCGAGGTCGTCTGCTGTTCTTATCACCATTTAATTTGAAAAACAAACGGTGACGGCTGTGTTCATGGTAACAGTGTTGCACAATCTACTCTATTTGCGACTCCAGCAAAACGAACGGCACCTGGCGGGAAAACACTGAACTAGCCGGAACAGGTCCCTTCGCGGTTTCTGCTCGTATCTTTTGGCTTCCATGTTTCCATGTTGTCGGTGGTTTGCGCGACAGAACAGTTCTACCGGTGACTGTGTCGTAACCGTAGTATCGCCTTGTGACCCAGGTTGCTCTGCACGCGACCTATGTAACCGCGCGAGCCAGACATTCTGCGTTCATCAACGTTCATCAGCATTGTGGAAGGACAGTAGCAGTCCTTTCCTCGTTTCCTCGAAGAAAGTAAACCTCTGGAAGTTCGCTTACTCCAACACATCGCCGCAGGTTCGAAACGTGGAAGATAAAACGCGGGGGAACCAATTTGGAGTCCAATGCTTACTTGCTGGTGCCCCAGCGTTGTGCGTTCAGCTGGCATATGGCACGGCACGACCTGGATTCGACCGCCATATTTGCCCGATAGTGGCGTCCCCTATAGGTCGCTGCAGTCGCGAATAGACCCATATAATTGTCAGCAAAAAATATTCATTAATGACTGGGAATTGGTAAGAACTGCAAGAACGTTAATTGCTGGGGGCAGGGGCCTTATCCAGCAGACTGCAGGGAAGATGTGGCTTGGCATAAAATATGTCCCAGTGCCCTTGAAAAGGATTATGTCACCTGACCGGTGGTAAAAAATGAAAGACGTTTACAAATATCTGTAATGCTAAATTAGAGCACAGCTCTTGGGGTATTTTGATTTTGCGATTTACCGTGCTAACCAATTTGAGAAAAGAAATATACTTTATGTACAAATATAGATCCCTCTCATCACATACTGGTTCTGCACCCTACTCCTCTTCCGTCTCATCTTCCTTCTTCGTACTCTCCTCCTCCGTACCCTCCCCTCCTTCTTCTTCGTACCCTCCCTCTTCCTCCTCCATACCCTCCCCTCCTCCTTCGTGCCCTTCCCTCCTCCTCCCTATGTAACCCCCCTCCTACTCCTCCATATCCTCCACTCCTCCCACAGGTTCCCCGCTAAATTTAGCTGGAAAATTGAATCCACGTGACCTTAACCACAATTCCATTCCCCGCCAAAGTTAGCGGAGAAACTGAATTGGTGTGTAGGTCTGTGACGTCCCATAATGTAGCCCTGTGCACTCAGTATCCCCGCTTAATGTAGTGGTAAAACTTTCATCACAAGACATCGACACCATTTCAGTTTCCCCGCTAAATTTAGCGGAGATACTACGCCGTCCCATCATGCAACGTGTGCGGTTGCGCCGATGGCGACGGCGACGCCACTCAACGCGAAAACGGGCGCCTAAAAGCTGCGGTCTAAAACTGACCATCCTCTTCTCCCTCGTGAAGCTTACGTCACTGTGACGCTTGGGCGGCGTATTAGGTACCTCAAGTGGCTATTGACTGGTGGAGTTCTTTCGGCTTCCGTTTGTTGCGAGTTCTCGGAACCTATCACAAATACAGACTAGAGGACAAGACCCGGAAATTAAGGCATCGTTGGAGGGCCCCCGACCGAGTCAAGTGGCAACACCCTTCATCTCGACCGAGGTATGTAACAAAGCGGTAGACACGAACGTCTTGGCGTCGCCTAGTGCTGGCATTGTGCTTCTTGTGAGAAGCTGTAAGGCGCTCTCGTGGCGACGCGGATGTCCTCTAGGTGGCGCAAGTCGTCGCCCGATACAACGGGTTCAGCAGGATCCATCCATCCACCTATCCATCCAGTCATGACGTCAGAGGAGGACAGTCGGTCCTTGCCTTCCAGGTGGCATTTTTACGGCCAACTTGTAGCCTATCGAAAGCCTTCCAGCGTGCCGGACTGAACAAATTATTTCGTCGAATAAAATTAAGTTGACTTCCACCTGAGATGGCGTGCTACTTGGACTCTCTAGACAACTAGTGGACGCTGTAAAAAATCCGCCAGGTTTCGAATCGATTCACGAACGTCTCCAAGAAAAGGAGGTGCTCTGCCAACTGAACTAACCAGAAGCCAACTTAGATGAAACGGATGAGAAAGTTGCCTACCAGTCATCGACCGTAGTCACTACAAGGGTGAGGTGAGATGTATAGATATATTATTATATATGGCAAGTTCCCAATGTGAAAAAGGTTGGGTTCTTCCTCCATACTGCTCCCCCCCTCCCAGTGTTCCCAACCCTGCTCTTCGACCTACTTCCCGCGGCGCCACGGTATTTGTCGCGCGCGCAGAAACGTCATATCAGCAGCTGCGCTCCGTTGCTGACACCCTCCCACCGCGACAGACTATTGAATTGCCTTGACTGCCCCAAAGTTGTCAGAGTGTTCCGGTTCGTTGACGACTATTTAATCATTCTTGACGTCGATAACAGCAATTTTCCAACCACTGTGACCAGCGTTCTCTCAACTTTTAAAAACTGCCTGGATCCATTGGATATTACTCATGAGCTTCCGGAAGAAAGATTTATGCGATTGTTAGATCTCAGGCTCCATTTCATACTACAATCATATATGCTGGACATATGAGCCAAGGGGAAAAAAACCGATTCTTCCTTTCAACTCATCACATTCTAAACTGGTAAAAGGAGGCATCGTAAAATTATGTCCAAACAACTCGCTTCCAAAAATCTTCCGAGCACTCTATTTCAGTCAGCTTTGATGCACAAATTCCAAGATTAACATCTACTAGATATCCTATATATTGATTAACCTCGATTGTTGAGAGCATCAGAAAAACCAAAAAATAAAGGAACATCTTCACACCAAGATCCATGAATAGAAGAACGAGACAAGTCGTTCTGCCCTACATACACAAGTTCTCTCATGGCATAAAAAAAATCGCCAATAAGTTCAACATAGACGTCGTTTTCTCTGCTGCTTGTGAGCTTTCCAACCTGTGTAAACAAGTGAACTAACCTTATAACCACCGAACGGTAAGCTATACTAAAAGAAGCAACAACATCAGAACAGCTTCGTGGAGTGCGCAGAGAAAATGGTGTATTCGTTTCCTCTTTCGTGTAGGAAAATGTATATAGGAGCAGACTGGACGATGCCTTAGTGACAGGCTCCGAGAGCACAAAAACAATAGAGCCAGAGCTAACTCTGGCCACCTGGGCGTACACTGCCGTGATTGTGTGTGCGAAGTTCACCTGCCATCTTGTACAATTTTAAGTAGGCACAGTAATCAACTAACTAGAGAAATTATTGAAGTTGAATACATGATCAGGAATTATGAAAACTGTGTTAGTACACCATCTCTGAACCTGACAGAAAAAGAAAAAAGTTTTTGGCGTCTAAGAGTTAGGTGCGCGTGATTAGAGAAATTTGGTTGTTCCAGACAAGGTATATAAAAATCAGTTGTAAATCAGCGCGGTTCATTTGATTTTCCTTTCCTTTTCGTGTGTAAGGAGCGAATGCACGGTATGTGTGTACTTTTGCAGTAATGCGCTGTAGTGTTTGTTAATAAATCCCTCCCATCGTCTTGCTACGTTGCAGACAACATCGAAGCGAAAGAGAGCGGTGCATGCAGGGTTTCCATGTAAGGCCACTGCTGTAGAACAATATATGAGGAGTTTTTTTTTCTTTTTTGGTGAGCCAAACACATCTGAAGAAATACTGAGATAAACAAGAATCTGTGCTTATCGGACAAGCTCTCAGCCCTGAACCGTAGCCACCTTTACATGGGTTTTTATATCATAATATGACCGATTACAAATTAATACCTCGTGGAAATGATGAACCTCCAGACATACTGCGACGTTCAGCCAAAATTGGCTTAATTTCGGTGTCTGGATTTGGCTCATTTTGAAAAGAAGAAGAAAGCAACTCATTATATTAGCAAAGTCATTACCTCTCTATACGCTTTCCATTGGTCCATCAGGCAGACTCTCCTCCACATCTCGAAGCTTGTCGAACGAGCCACAAAGAGAAGCATGCTCTCACCTCCGGAAGTCATCAAGTCGGATATGTTTCCGAAAGCGGTCACGTGGTCCTTCACCCAATGTAAAGCGAAGAAAGAATAGACGCGGTTGAACTGGCCGTACCTCTTGACAAGTCCGGACACGTCTTTCGAGATGTCATGCACCCGGTACTCGATCTGCGGATGGGCAAAGTTCTCTCTCGCGAAGCCCACCATGCTTTCGCCGATGTCCGTGGCCACGATCCTCCTGCAGGGCTGGCAGCGTGGCAGGAGGTCTTGGCGAGTGAAGTCGCCGGTACCACATCCTATGTCCATGAACTGCTGGCCCGTGTTGGGCCTGCCCTTGAAGAACGTCCCCAGTCGTTCGAGCGTCCTGATGTTCAGCGTTCGCTGAAAGTCGTTGGCCTTCACGTAGACCTCCGGGAGGAACGTCACGGTTGGTCGAGGTTCTTCGAGTGCTTCTGCGACCGGAGGACCCACCATGTTTCGGGAGGGAGATGAAGCGACCTGACTCATAGTTTTCTTCCAGTGAAAATTCTGAAATTTATAATTGTGAATATTCACTCTCAATAATGCCGACCATAATCCGTTTCACTTTAAGTTCGAGCGCAGCAAATCTATACTATTCTATCGATTTTCATTTTCTGAGTGAGAGCCGAAATTAATAAAAATAAAATTTGTCTCTCTACCTGCACCACCAAGCGGTACAACAGGCTATAAACCAAATAAGAAGAAATAAATAGTGTCTAATATGACCGAAAAAGAAATCGTGATTTAAAAGCCAATTCAAGAAAAACGGGGAGGCAGCGAAGCTACTAAATTGAGCACGGACTTGTGCTTTGTCTGCGGGCGTTTATCGATTATAAATTCAGTGTAATAATGTCGTAGTTTAAAATATTGCCCATTTACTTTTGTTTCTCTTGGTCTTGTGTTTTGTTTCGAGATTACGACGAGGTTTCTTTTACTGGTTACTTTTGCTTGCGTTATTTTTTTCAATCTAATATCAAAGAAGTCAGATCTGTATTATTGGGTTTAATAGAGTATCAATGTTGCTTATCAAAACAAAGTCCTCTTCAGGTCTCCGCCCTTAACCACCCGTAGTACCATTGGTTCCTGCTTTTCTCCTTTTTTCTTATAGAGTCATTATCTATTGTAATTATAACCTATTTCTTCCCTGATTCTTTACACTTTTTCCTGTCTCTTCTTGTTTGTTTCTTTGTTTTTAAACTAGTATACTATCACTAAGGTAATATTTATACTAGGTCGTTCAATCTCTTATGTGTATGCATTTATATGTGTTGTTTATATGTTACTGAGAGGAATTGCAAAATTGTTTATTAGTTTAAAGAATATATCCTTCCCCCATCTTCATAAAAACAATAGCGTTGAGACACATTTTTTTCTAAAAAACTGAGAAGAAGTTGGAGGCTACGGAACTAGTCCGCGCTTCCCTATGTAAGTATTGAGGGGTCTTCGATGCATGCAATCTTTGAAATCTATCTCTAGCAGGAAGCCAGGGTTAGGAACTGGTCCATACCTTCCTGATATTAGAAGGGTCTTCCTTGGGCATGCATATATTTAAAGCTTACTCAATGCTCAAGGCTGCGAAACATTTTTTTATAGCTTGCTTGGAAAGCGTGCTTGCAAAATTATTGATTATTTTAATGAAAACATCTTTCCCCTATCTTCACAGTAACAGTGCGCATTGAGACACATATTTTTCTAAAGCTGAGAGAAAGCCCGAGGCTACAAAACTAGTCGGCAACTACCCACCTATGTATTGAGGGGTCTTTCATGCGTGCAGTCTTTGAACTCTATCTTATCTTTAATAGGATGCCAGGGTTAGGAATTGGTCCATACCCCTGATATTAAAAGGGGGGGGGTGCAACGATTTTAAGATTAAAATAATTTGCTTATCGTCATTTTTACGTTGTTTGTCGTGTCCCGGAGGATAGAGAAATCATCGCCTTCATTAAAACGATTCCGCTGCATAATTGCCACGATTCCGCTGCATAATCGCAAAGCAAAAGTCGAGCTTCTTCCCCCACCTGCAGCCACGACTGGGAGCCGAAGGAACTACGGTGAGAAGCTTACGTGACCTCACTCGGCTCTAAGCTGCAGCATAACGCCCGCTAACGTCAGCAGAGAGGAGAGGAAGCGTCCTCCGAGAAAGCACACGGGAACCTACCTACAAGGTACCCCGCATTACGTCACTAGGAGTGCGACCAGGTGTGACCCTGAAGACTGGGAGTGAGTTGAGGGGTGCCAGAAATGCCAATATTTATTTTCTTTAATGAACAGAACAACTAGGACACGCAGGTGAAATCGGTTTTCTGTTATTTACTTCAGAAGTGTTAGAGGGCAACTTCCATATTTATGACCGAAATACGGAAATCGTTGCAGCCCCTTTTTAAAAAGATCTTCCTTGGGAATGCATATTTTTAAAACTTAGTGGATGCTCAAGGCTCCGGAACTAGGAGTGCGCCCTTTTGGAGTTGGTAAACAGTGGGATCTTTCTTTCGTTCTTGCATGCAATTGGGTATGTTGGTTTATAGAAAAAGAGGAGCTTGGATGTTTCTTCTCCTCCGATATTCCAAAATTTTCCTTTGGGCATGCCTTTGATCTCACCAGTATGTCCTTTTCAGGACTCTGTTTTTATCCAATCCAAAGTAAACTTTTCTTTTTTCGAGCTTTCCTTCTCGTGTTCTTCTATTCGTACTGATTTTTTTGCATTATTTTAGAGAAAATATGATGCTTTATAATTGTTAAAAAAATAATGGGTTTATGTTTTAAGAATATATTTGTCCCTTTTTATTTTCCATATTTGGAATTACTCTCTCCAAGTATTTTCTTTATTTATTCTAGAATAATATTGTTATCATTTCAAACATTATTTCCACCTTCGAGATTGACTGAATTAAATTTTGTTTTTGAGCTTTATTCAGGTTTGTAATATTCAATGAATTTGCTTGTTTTCTTAGATTCGGGCACGTTAAAAAGTAATGCTCTATATCATTGCCTTCCATACCACAGAAACGTGTGTTCTGGTTCTGGATATTAAGTCTAGAGATATAAAATGGAAACCTAACATGATTTGTTAATAATTGTGTTGAATAATACATAAAGGGAAAAAAAGGAGGGAATACTATAAACTGAAGGAATCCATTGAAAAATTCTGCTTTCTGTTCCCTTCTCTGCCAGTGAGCATTCCATATACCATTGGCTTTTCAAGTTAATTCTTTTTACCCATTGTTTTTATTGTTTAAGAGCTAAAATATGTCATGGTTTTTAGCAGATGGCGCGTAAATGTCAGCTAAATAATTACCTAAATTATATGAATGACTTTCAACGAAACAAAATTGAATATTGCATTGTGTATTTAATAACCTAATTTGGTTTTCAATTATATTGATTATTTCGTTTAGATTTACAGGGTTATTTAATGCTTGTAATTCTGATAAACTATCGGTAAAAATGTTAGTCTCGTGTTGTTTGTATATTAATTAAATATTCTATTGCTTTCGGGAATGCTATTTCCATCGAAAATTGTGTTATGTTTATTTAAGCTATACTTTTCAATATGCTGACCCAACTGAATTTAGGCAGACTGAACCATCTGTGTAAGTATTTAGTGCGTTTATGTTTCCATGGAATGTTTTCGAATCGTATATTTCATATTCTACTGAGGATATAAGGCTGGGACGCTCGCTCCATAAGTACATGGAGTATTGAATACTTTGGGGTCGTAATAACCGTTCTTCAAATTGTCTAGCTTTCCTCTCTGAAATACACTAAACATAAACATTTCTAAATTCAAAGTTATCGTTATTGTTCCGGTATCACATTGAGCTGGCAGACTAACATTAGTCGTTATGCTATAAGCTTGGTATATTTTTAATAGTGGAATTCTTTGAGCAGAAATAATATTTCTTTTTATATGACTGTTATCTTCTTTCTTCCAGACATGTACAAATTACTCAAAAAGGGTAGTTAAGTT